>SNQJ01S0063919.1:0-16543 GCA_010110895.2 Picea sitchensis | reverse complement strand
CATGGAAAAGGTTAAGCAATATTCATTGGAGAATTGGTGAAAGAATTGTGTGAAGGACTTAGCTTGAACAACAGCTTGGAGACTCTAGCAAGTCTATCAAGAGGATTTGATCTTCTTCATGCAAGGATTGAGCAAGTGTATGTGTTGGAGCCAAGAGCCATTGAAAGGAAGCTTGTGATATCAAGGCTATCAGGTTGTAATATTTACTTTCAATTAATATGATACAGTGACATGTCCCTTTCCCATAAAGCTATTTCTACTTTATTGTGTAATTCCTTGATCATACACATAAGTTGACAGTTGAATATATTTTGCTATCTTCACATTGGTTGGTTTGTGTTGTCTTGGTCTTTACTTCACGAGAGCACTGGGACGAAGCATGAGCAACAAAGACCCTAGGAAGCGATACTAAGGTATGTTACTTGTTCCTTCCTACTAGCTAATTCAATGGTCAAAACTTAGGGAAAGAGCCATGTCCTGTCTTGTTTTTCTCTAGATCTAGGTGGATCTAGGGATATCTGTTAGTGTCTGCACCTATCGATTAGTCCGATAACAAAATTGGTAACTCCACTGGGGATTATAACCAGTTTTCTTGTGTTTTTTGGTGTTTTTCCTTGGCCATTTGTTCTTGTCTTACCTTTCTCCATTCATATCAATCTCTAAGTCTTCGGGATACCGTGATAGACCCTCTGGGTTCAAAGGCCTCCTCAAATTTTGTGTCTTTTTCCAAAAAATTGACAAGTTACAGACATTCTCACACTGCACTTCACAGTAGCCTGCGAGAATATATAGGGTTCGCACCCTGCTTTTAGGTTCAGTGTGAGATTCTCGCACTCTGCTCAAGAGTCACCTGCGAGAATCACTAATTCTCGCACTGTGTAATATTGCCAGCCCGTGAACTCATTTTTTCAAAATTTTGGATTTGAGTTTTTGCATATTGAATTGCCCAGATCAGTTTAGATGCTTAAAAAGAGTCTCTTGGACCATGGATTGATGTTATTCTTGTCTTCGTCTTCGTGCACGAATAGTCTTAGGATTTCAAAGACTCTTCCTGTCACTTGTTCTTGACTTTCATTTCTTGACTTTTCTTGGCAACGCTATACTCTCTGATTTCAGAATCTAAGTGTGCTTGATTGGTTAAGGACCGACGATCGGTTGAAATTTGAGTTTCTTGGTCTTTATCATTTTCTTCTTGTTTGAAAGATCACTTTTCTTATGCAATTGCAAAGACTAGATTGGTTTGCTTGTTATTTTTGTTTTCATTGAAAGAGTGGATTGGGTTTTTATCATTGCTTGTTCATTGGTTTTTTATTTTCTGTACTCTCACTATCATGGTGTGGGTCTTTTTTGAAAAGTGAACAAACGTTTTTTCTTTCAAAAAATATTTTTCGTCTTCAAAAACATTGAAAATCAATTGTTGAAATTATTGAAAAAGAAGCAATAGAGAATTGTTATTGATGCGTGATTTGTTGCATTTGCATTTTAAAGGAAATTTTGCATTGTAGTTCAAGGTTGATCTGGAAAACTTTCTCTTTCCCTCCCATACATAGGATTCATTGAACAAAAAGTGATATATTTCATTCTCATCCATGCATTGTTGGGTCAGAGTCTAATACAACATTAGTTTCATCTTCGTTTCCTTTAAGTAAACAACAGCTCTTAATAACATTGCGCAATCTTAAAATTTAACTAGTAACTCTTTTCTAGGGCTCTATTACACCAAAATTTAGTTAGGCTAGCGCTTTGGAGTAGGAAGAGAGATACACTCTTCAAAGCACAAAAAACACAATAGCATCTTGTGTTAGGGAGTGTTAAATTCCGTTTGCAACATATTGTCCTGGGAAGCCCTTCTCACACAAGGGTCAAGCACGAGGTCGCATTGATATTGCCAAAGTTACTCACCCTGCTTTGTTGATATCAATGTAGAGATTGCATGTATTACAGGGATCACTCGGAGGTATACCCATAATGATGAGTGGAAGCCTTTTGAGTTTATTTCGGGCTAGATACCCTGCCCTTGTGTGTGGATCGGACTGTCGACTGTCCCCCCAGGCTTTATTGTTGTTGGTGGTGACCTTAGTGGCCTA
The DNA here is from genome assembly GCA_010110895.2 of Picea sitchensis. NCBI lineage: Eukaryota > Viridiplantae > Streptophyta > Pinopsida > Pinales > Pinaceae > Picea > Picea sitchensis. Next base: position 14,456 of record SNQJ01S0063919.1, on the reverse strand, counting down.
TCTTTCTAGCTTCTTACAGGAGGTGACGGTGAAGGGGAAAGTCTTCACGGTACCTGGAATTGACATTGACCAAACTCACTCGGGCTCCTTGGAGGGTATACCCACGATTATGTGTGGATTCTTGCACCAAGGTGTAAGTCCATTAAGAAGGTCGTCAGCATAAATTTTCCACCCTAGCCCAGCCCCTTCTCATCTCGTTGTTGCGACGTAGGATTTCATCACCAACTAGTGGGTTCGGAATTAGAAGGTATTGTTTGTTTGGTGATTGCTTCCTAGATTTTGTTTACTAGCACGTGTTGTTTGTTTATCGAAGTTGACCATAAGATTGTTTATCGAATTTGACCATAAGATTTTCTTCATGAAGTTTGTCACTCGTTTACACTAGTTCTCCACATTGTTCATTTTAGGAATGCAAGGTTTATCTCCGTATATCTCGGGAGGTTATCAACCCTGCTCAAGGGGTAATAATTTGCAGGGTTTCCTCGGCAAAGGGGAAGTCACAGTCGTCACCACGCCACAAGTGGAACGAATTGACTATCTAGAACATTTTCGAATTACAAACACTCAAGAGGACTTTCAACTGCACTCTGATTTCGAGACGCTTTTATGCGAAAACCTTTAGGGAGACTTAATTGTTAAACGGCCTCCGATTCCTGACCGACCTGGGAACAAGATCCTTTTTGGTATATGGGCGTTTTTTGACGGGACCTTTTCGGTCCAGGTTCATCTATGATTTTTGAAATCAACCCACACTTTGTGATTTCTGGAACTCTCAGTACAGACAAGCATCATGACTACTGCTTATCATTTTATTGTCCCTGCCGAAATGGCTCATCTCACAGCTTCATTAATACAGAGTGTTCCAACCGGGTTTACTGTGGTTAGTCTTTCTCATATCAACACACCGCGAACTCCCAATGTCACTCCAAAAACACTTCCACCCAAATACTGTGTGTTGAATTCTTTTATTCCTACTCCTGTGCAAACTCCATACAGTTCTCCTAGTGGTCCTTCTTCCGCACCCTATTCCCAGTTTATTCCAACACTCCTTCAGTTTCCTTTTGGAGGACCTCCATCGTCTTCTACTGGAAATCTTCATCCTAGTGGAGCTATTCTGTCCTTCACTCCAAATTACCAGATTCAGATTGGTGGACAATTTCATCAAGGTCGTGATGATTCCAACCCTCTCGGCGGGAAAATCCCACTTGGAACATTGCCCCCAATTGAAATTCACCTCGATGGGAGGACCGACCCTGCCTTATGGGAAAAAGATACCTCCGTCCTTGGCCCAGTATTGGAATCAGTTGATACAACATCCTCCACAATCAACTGGGGGGCAACAGTTTCAGACTACATTTGTGATGTCCCCTAGTATAGGCCAACTATATCCAAGCACGTCCAATCCTATTTTGGGCTCAAACGCTACACCCCACGCCCCTGTTCAAGGATACAATCCGATGAGGTACTATCCTCTCCAACCACCACCGAATATGCTTAGATCTTCACATTATATGCAGACTGCTTTAGGTCCTACCTGGTTGCCGATAGGGCTTCCCCAAATCCACCAAGATTGTAGGTGAAATCGACAAGCATCTTTCTCGTTACTTTGGATTTTCTGGATTTGTCAAGGATTTTAAATGATCCTATTTGTCACTTCCTCCCCAATGGCCTATTCTACCAGCCAAGCTTCCATCTGACATTCCTAAATTTGACGACAAAGCAGGAGAGGATCCAAACAATCATGTTATGACTTTTCACCTATGGTGCCTAATCCAACTCATTGATGATGACTCTATTCATTTACATATTTTTTCAACTAACCCTCAAGAAGGTTCTGCTACGAAGTGGTATATCGAATTGACATGAGGTTTCTTCTCTGACTTCAACACTTAGCTATGGTTTCTCTCATTTATTACCAGTTACCATCCGCTATGACACGGACCGAGATTTTGATTCTTGTTCAAAGAGAACAAAGCCACTCATATATCCTGATCACATCCATGAGTGGCGAAGGAGATGAAGTCTCATTAAACTTGAGCTCCCCGAATAGTTAAGTTGGCGCAGAGTGGTTCACAAAGTCATTTGTAAATGACATCGATAAGGATTATCGAAGCGGGTATAGCTCATGAAGAGAAGGGTTGTAAGTCGTGGCTCAATATCTTGACCTTTGTTTATTATTCACAAACGAGAATGTTTTGTGATTTACTACCTGACTTACCCTGTCCTAATACTTCCAGCACCTCACCATCTCATCACTTCACATGTAGTCAGATGTGATTGCTCTTCCTGTGCCAAACCACATTCTCAAGCACCAACCCCAAATCAGCTTAATGTTCAAAATTCTTTGTTTCCTACCCCTCCCACTGGAAAGAATTCTGAGGTAAATGTAATTCAATCTACTCCTGCTGGTAAAAAACAAATCTAAAAGGGGAGAGGTAAGAATAAAAAGGGAAAAACTAATTATCAACGAGTGTGCTTTCAAAACTACTCCCCTATTGATGATAGGGATAAGTGAAAACCCTGATACCCTTGTTTTATCTTTGGTGATGATCACTATGAAGGATTGTTCACGACGCGCTGAGGGGTCAGCAAGTGTCCTTTTATGGGATCCAAACCACCTGCACTGTACTATTCTTGTCCCAATCCTTCCTGTTTCAACAACAGGCTTCGTTGGTTGGTCGTGGATGACCAACTCTCTTCTTCTACTACCTCCTATGTTTTGATGTGTACTGGTGATTCAAGTGAGCGATTGCTTCACTCGCTACTTGAGCCAAAGATTACTCTCCCTCTAAGGAGAAGGTTGATGATCAACCCTCTCCTATGACTCCACCTACCAACGATCCTCTTCTATCTCGAACGACCGATCCTCGACACAGTTATAATGACCCCCTAAGGGCGTCATTCAGAAATTGGCTTTCAATCCTCACGCTCATGTTACCCATAACTACAGTATTGCTGAAGATCTGTCTCAAGCACCTTCTGTGATGTCAGTCCTTGAAGTCCTTCAGATTTGTCCCGCACAACGGAAGGCACCGTTGAAATCCAATGGTGGAATCGACCCGATCTGACAATATTAATTTAATAATCTTTGACTTGTAATATCACATTCCAAGATTACCTCAACTTGGTGTTCCATATTCAAGTGGTTGTCTCTGACAAAACATTTGTCGAACCGTTATCTACGAGGGTGCATCGAATCTATGTTATGTTCCTTGTTTGTTGGTTTCATTACCTCCTTTCTTTAGTCGAATCCTAGAACACTTTAAAGCCTTCAAATGGATCTAGTTTTAAGCCTTAGGGTGTCCTTCCTTCATTGCCCATCACGTTAGAAGGCAAATGGTCCAAGTCGAAGCGGAAGTCTTTGACGCCTTGATTACAATCTTTGTTTGGCCAATACCGGATCTATCCATGCAATGGTCAGCTTTGTGTCGCACTTTTTCGTGTCGTAATATTTCCTCATCAAGGAAAGGTTGTTACCATCGACCAATCCAGCCTTCTTTAATTCCGATAATTCGTACTGGCAACGTACCATTATTGCTAAAACCCCACTGGCTTATGAGAACGTCGAGAAGCCCTAAAAGATTCCTCGTTGATGTGTACTTTCCCCATTCCACTACCGGATGTTCCACGCTCTTCTGTTTCTTCTATCAACATGATATCCACTTTTCCTCATGAACTTTTTGCGTCTCACGACCCCTTGATAGTACCTGACCCTGGAGATCATCTTCATTTCGGTGACGCAATGTCATTAAGTCCAGTCGAATCCACCTACCAGGCCATTCAATCAACAACACCTTCGCAATCTCCTTGGTGAGTTGTTCTCGATCCTTTTCGTGCCGTTTTTCCCATTGATGAGATGATCATGTATGTCATGGAGAACACCCCTTTGGGACGATGGACATCATCATTCCACCCTCTTCCTGGAGAAACATAACATTGAGAACTACCAATGGATCTCGACCACATCGACCATTATCATCATCTCAACCATTCCCGAATCCGGCATTACCCATGTGTTTTCCAGCGGGAAATTAAGTAATATCTCATCCACTATTCCCCTTGAATATCTATCAAACCTGGGATTGTCGAAAATGTCCACATCGACACTTTCTATTATTTTGATGAAATTGTCACCTACACATCCCTTTCAAAGAGTTTTGTGACTTCTTCACCGAGCTACCGGGCAGAAATATCGGGTATCACCCTGAGATTGTGGATATTATGAGATCAAGACATACCCCGGACGCTAAACCCGTCTGGCAACACCTCATCCAGTTCACCCACGTAAAGAAGTTGCTATCAAACTTGAAGTCGAAAAAACTTCTAAAAGCCGGATTTATTTACCCGGTGGTTCTCACAGACTGCGTTTCCAATCTTGTCCCGATTGACAAGAAACAAGACACGGTCTGGCAAAGGTGTGTTGATTATAGGTATATTAATAAAGCTTGTCCCAACGACAACTTTCCTACCCCTTCATCGACCAGATTGTTTACTCCATTGCAACTACAGAAGTGAACTCTTCTCTCTTATGGATGGTTTCTCGGGTATAATCAAATCAACATTCTTCCCGAGGATCAACATAAGACTGCTTTTATTTGCGCTTGGGGAACCTTCGCATAGCAAAAAATCCCTTTTGGTCTCAATAATTTTGGTGCGACTTTTCAACTCGCTATGTCTTACGCTTTCCATGATATCAAACACATCATTCAACCATATTTGGACGATTACCCGCTCATTCAATAAAAATCAGTCGATCACGCAACCCACCTCCGAGCCATTTTCGTTTGCTGTCAGTTCTATCATATACGTTTGAATCCATAGAAATGTGTTTTTTGTGTGGAATACGACCGCCTCTAGGGTTTTATCGTTTCATGCCAAGTGGGATCCGGGTGGATCCTTTAAAGGTTGAGGTAATCCTCAATCTCCCTCCTCCTACTTTGCCGCTACAAAGCCTGTAGGGGAAACAAACTTTCTTCATCGTTTTATCCCAAATTATGCCGAGATAACTCATGGATTTTAGCGAATTCCTCAAAAAGGATCTCGTAGGTCTGCCTTAGTATACCATTGCCAACATTTCTTTTGAAGCTTTGAATTTGTCCCCCACACGAGCTCTGCTTCTTTTTCCCCCCCAATTACAATCACGATTATTTCCTCCACCTTGCCGCCTCGGATTACACCATACCAATGGTGTAATCCATTGGTATGGTTCTCGTCCAAGAGGATGATGCTAACGACGAACATAAGCATTCAGCCACTTGAGTCAAAGTCTAACACTTACTGGAATCAAGTATTTACATGTCGAAAAAAAACTGGCCTTGGCAGCCATACAAGTTGTTCAACGTTTCCGGCACTATATCCTCTCACACAAGACTACAGTGATTTCTCATTGCAACCCGCATGCAACACATTCTCACCCGCCAATTGCTAGGGGGCAAATAATCCAAATGGATTTGTGATACTTCAGGGAATTTGAATTTGAATTTGAATGCTCAAGTCTAAGAAGTCCTTAAGTTCGATGAGTTGATATGTTTATTCTCTCCCTCATTTTGTAAATGGAAATGTAGTAAAATTGGTTCATTACCTGATGAATCTCTTTCCTTATTAGCACTGATGATCTTTTGGTATGGTGATATTATATATCTCCAAACCCAGACTTTTCGGACCAATTTGTCCAAGATTAAACGACGTCAATACGATATCAGGCTCGCCAGTACATTATCCTCGGGATACTCTTTATCGCCTAGTGATTGACTCTGTTTTTCGATGTTGTCTAACATTCAATGAAATAGAAAGTTTAAATGACTGCCATTTTGGAACCTGTGGTGGTCATATGTATGGGTATGCTACGCCCAGAAGATCTTTATGATGGCATTTTTGGCCTTCATTATTTAACGAATCGCATAATCACCGCTCAAAAATGCCATGTTTGCCAAACCTATAATAAAAAAGATGGTCGTTATCCTTGCTCTTCATCTTGTGGTATCAGTTGGTCCCTTTTTGAAATGGGGCATCAATTTCATGACATGTCACTCTCATTCAATCAGTATGGTTTACATCATTGTATCTTCGCTGATTACTTTACTTAAATGGGTCGTAGGCAATGTCGACATTTTACAACACTGGAAAGACCGCAAATTTGTTCCTTTTAATCACGCTATAGCTCATTTTGGTGTTCCCTACATTGCCACTGATCACGGTAGCCACTTTAGGAATTTACATTGCCCAACTTACTAAAACATTACGGTCTTCACCATGATATCAATTCCTATCAAATTCACAAGCTATCGGCCAAGTCGAAGCGATTAAGAAATTTCTCATAACTATGATTCAATGAATGATAGGGATTCATAAAACAAGTTGGTACACAATGTTGTTTTTCAGCATTGTGGGCGCATCGGACATCTGTCAAGTCCTCTACTAGGTTTACACCTTTCCGTTAGTCTATGGTGTAGCTGGTTCTCCCCGATTGAATGCGAGATACCCTTAAAACTAGTTGTTGAACCTCACCCAACACCACGCTGGAGGAAGAACGCCTATTGTATCTTATGCGATTAGACGAAACTCCATCGATGCCACCCTAAATATAGAAGCTTAGAAAGCCGCCAATAAGGGCCAATGAAGCATGTCGTTTCCTTGTGTTTTCTCCAAAGGAGATCTTGTTCTCTTCTATGAACAAGATCGAGATATGTTAGAGCTGGGAAATTAGCCAAGTGGCGAGGTCCTTATATCGCTCAACGAAGTTTTGGGAAAAGGAGATTATGAGTTGGTATATTACAATGGTATCCCTTGAGGAACCTGTGAATGGCGCAATTAAAGAAGTACTATGCATAAACTCATCTCGTGGACGAGTACTTGTATTTTTAATGTATCATACTTTGTGTGTTACTATAGCTTGCTTTTTTGTCGTTATCTAGTCTCTTCCCTATGTGACATTGTTCTTGATTTCCAGATGTCAGAGTTTCGCCATTCTATATATTGGTTTCAAGCGGATGAACGAAATTTAGTACTCGCCGTAACCTTTTCTTCCATCAAGATGGGAAATTTACTCTAAACGAACTTGTCTCCCCACGAGGTGTGTGCGGGTCTGCCGTGCAACCAACAACATTGCAGAGTATAGCACCGTTATTGAATTTTCATTATTGATGTTTATCTCGCCTGAATTATCATTTGGTTGTGCTAATTCAATCTCTAGCCATAGTACCATGCTTAAGCAATGTCTATAATTTTCAAGTCCTACTTTGTTATGGGTGTATTTTGCGAATCTCGCCCTTGAACATTATTCTTTTGATTATATCGAATATCAACATATTCCTAGATGTCCAAATATATTACAATGCATGCATTGGTTAATTATGTATTAGACAGACATTTGTATCATTTATAAATCAATCACATCTATATTCACACAACACATGATAAACCGTAGAAGATAAGTTGTATATATAATCATCAAAAGAGTTTTTACAAAGTTTTTGTCCGAAGACCAAATGTCAAAATATGAAGCTCATAAATTCTACAAAATAGCATCATGGATGACGCTCAATGCAAAATACCACTGTCCTAGAAACTCTACAGAGAAGTCGGCTCATGGACCCTGACACCCCTACAGTATGACGATGATCGCATCATGGAACCTCTTCAAGAGGCATGTCTGAAATATCTGCAGTCATACCCTCTAGATTTTGTTCCACTACTTGATACAATCCTCGACATATTGTGGCACTGTCACTACCTCTCCTCATTGATGAATGGGAGAAGTTCTCGTGGAGGTCGGTAACGTCCAACATCTGTGTCATCAAAAACAAATTTTTCATTTAGTCTTTGGACGAACATATAAAAATACGAAATATGATTAAAATTACAAAAACATTTAAAAAGAAAAAAATGTGTGTACTTACATACCAAGTTCCCCCCACTAAGCATCGTTTGGCAATACTAAGTCTAGACTCGGAAATCCAACCCGAAATAAGCATAATCGCCAACCATCAACATCTCAGGGTTGAAGCCAATCAAAAAAGGTACTACTTCATACTTGATGATCAGTCCAGCTACGTGTCGGGCCATGAGCCGACACCATATCTCATCATCCTTGATCCCTTGGGAGCCAGTAAATTCCACTCCACTTGTAGCCTTAGTAATGGAACCCTCTAAAGGAAGGACACTAACAAAGATCCGGTGCATCAACTTCTTCAAAGTCGCCTTCGCCCTCGCATTTGGTCAACTGTTTTTATATACTACGAAGCACAACATCTCCCCAGTTGAAAACCCGGAGGTTCAATACACTCTATAGCATATCAGCTTTTAAATTTCATAACTACGTGAGAGAGCAGAGCTCCCCACATCCGGAGATATGGTGAACAAGATAGCAAGGAGGGTCAAATCTCGTACCCCCAAATAACTACTTTTCCTTTCTCTCTACCTCGGGAACACAGTGTAAACGACAGTACTCACTCATGGACAACCCACCACCTCTACTACCAGTCAGTCTCATGTAGTGCTCACGCCATGACAGTCCAGTCAAAAATTAAATGTCCTCAATATCTAAGGACAGTGTGTGGACTCCCACATGAAATACCTGCTGATCGGGATCCCACATACGCACAAGGTACTCTAATAACCTAACTTGGGCCCTCATGCCCAGGATACGAAAGTACTTCAGGAGGCCACAGTTTCTCAAAGCAGTAATAGTAGGTGGACGATTTCCGGCAATTGCATTGTCTTCTTCGTGCTCCATTTTGTGCCATTCAAGAACCATTTTGATGGACAATTATCTGCATAAGAAGCAAAAAAAGAGGATTAGCAACTCTATTCATGATTTGGTTCCTTTTTATTGAGTAAAATCTTAAAAAACTTTTGTGCTTTGCGGTTCTCTCAGGTGCCCTATAGGCACAGTGCGAGAACCTCGCAGGCTACTATGGGCTTACCTGCAAGAATCACCCATTCTCGCAGGTCCCGTGTAGCCCACCTGCAAGAATGGCTGAGCGCAAGTAGGGCTCATAAAATCAACTCAAAAATGAATTTTTAACCAATAAAAATGCAAAATTAAACCATGAAAGAGTAGAGGACAAAGAGCCTACCTTACCTTCATTGACGGCTCGCTGAATGGATGCTCGTAACTCCCGCAATTTGACGCCAAACATCGAGGGTAAAGGAGGGGTTTTTGAGCTCAAATAGTGCAAAAGTGAAAATGATATGGTAAAAATAGTTTTACTCCTTTTTATTTACTTTTACCATGTTATTTGGTTTTTTAATGATTATTTATTTATTAAACCCTAATCCCTAATTCCATTTTGAGTGTAACTTTTGCAGGCGTAACAACTTTGATGGTCATGTACCAGGAGGCGGACATATTTTTTTCTTTGTCATCGCGTGTTTTGATTGTTTTTTATGGTTTTTGTATAAAACCTCGAGCGTGGTCTTTGTCCGTTCTTTCACTCGAAAATACATGAGAACGTGATCGAGCATACTTTTATCACTTTTTCGGGCTCAACAAGGTTATACGAAAAAAGAACCCCCCTGGAGTCCTCTTTAAGCTCTTTTCAGACTCTTTAAACATGAAAAGATAACCGAGCAAACTTGCTATTTTTACGCTCGATAAAGTATTTGAAGAAAGCGTCTGGTGAGCGATAATTTATCTCTTTTTCGATCTCATCCAGACTATTTTACAAAAAAGGAATTGAGAGAGTTCTCTTTTAAGTGTTTTTCCAAACTCTATAATCATGAAAAACCTTCGAGTTTTCTATCTTTCGACTCGTTAAACAAACATCGACAGACCCATAATGGGACCGAACCACTCCTTCTTAGGGTTCGTTAAACATACTTTGAAGGAATTATCCGAAGGATAATCTTATATCAACAAGCATATGTTATCCTCCTCAAGCTTGCGTAAAAATAAAGAGGTACTCACCAGAAATGGTGGAGGAAAATTTGTGAAAGGGATATGTTTTCATCTTCATATTGATTGGCATAAGTGTCACTCTTGAACATGACACCCCCTATTCATCATTTGAAGCCGGTTTGGGAAATCCATTTGTCTCTCATGCAATTTTCTACAAGGTCATTCCCTGTGTCGCCTTTGATTCAATGATGCCAAATCATTGGTCATTTTGTTCATTTGTTCAAGAGAAATCCATCTGAAAACTCTATTGAGTCGGCCATCTGTAGTTGTCCATTCTCTCTATGTTGGCCTTCCTTGTGTCCAGTCTAACTTACATCATACTCTATTTCACCTTCAAAATATGTTACTCATTTCGTGTCATTGATGGGGGATACATCAAGGCCCTCCTGTTACGAGTTTTGTTTCATCGACTTCAGCTCATTATCCGGAATCAAGACCTAGAAATTCTTTGGTACCTTGGACCTTGCATGCCTCAATGGCAGGTTTCCTCGCTTTTGACAATGGGTTTACATCATTAGCCCCTGATCGAAATATTCCATCGGATGTTCAAATTCAACTCATTCATTCACATTTGATGGATTGTACTAGAGTACCTTGGGAGTCATTGACATCAATGGTGATTTCCCTCACACTTGTTAACGGTTTCATCAATGAACGGTAATCAAGTGGTTTCTGCCATGTTCGAATTCAACACATGTAATCACATGGTTAGACTCGTACTTTGGGTGACGATATTAGAAGACCCTGGATATCATTTCTTTGTCCAAGTTGCGATGGATTATGTATAATCTGTGACACATAGATCCACTGTGTATGTCTCGTGGCTATGTCGTTTCAATTTGAAATTTTCTACATAGATCCACAATGTACTCCTGGTGTCTATGCTATATTTTGACGGCATGGATCCACAGTGTATGATTGGTGGCCATGACCCATGTCTACAATTGTCATTCGTCTGTGATCTGAGTATGGGAATTCCTACCTCAGAATTGGTATATATGATATTCTGCAGATGCTTGGTTGTTCGCAGGTTTCCAATTAGATGTGCTCCTGGTTTCCGACACACACATGCAGCTTACAAAGTCTTTCGGCTGTCATTGATTCCAACCTCCTACTTTGGGGGGAATTCGGTTACCCATGATTTTGGTCATCATGATGGTGTATTAATGATGGTGTACTCAGGCTCTTCATAATAACTTTCTCCTGAGAAAAGTTACTTTCATCTCTTCCCAGAAAACTCATTTTTGAAGAGGGTTCGCAGGCTACTAGTATCCCAGGGTGCGAGAATGCCTGATTCTCGCAGGCTGCCTTAAGCCGGGGTGCGAACTTCTCGCACTGTGTTGAATAACCAGGGTGCGAACTTGTCCTAAAGCATGGAAAAAGATGAATTCTCGATGGTTCTAGAAGGGAATCTTCTAGAAGAATGGGTTGGCATTCGAATGGTTATCTTTGTGTTGGATTCCTTGATATTGTGGGATCTTTCTTATCTAAGTAACCATCTCATTCTATCCTATATATTGAGGAAAATCTCATGGAAAAGGTTAAGCAAGATTCATTGGAGAATTGATGAAAGATTTGTGTGAAGGACTTAGCTTGAACAACAACTTGGAGACTCTAGCAAGTTTATCAAAAGGATTTGATCTTCTTCATGCAAGGATTGAGAAAGTGTGTGTGTTGGAGCCAAGAGCCATCGAAAGGAAGCTTGCGACATCAAGGCTATCAGGTTGTAATATTTACTTTCAATTTATATGATACAGTGGCATGTCCCTTTCCCATAAAGCTATTTCTACTTTATTGTGTAATTCCTTGATCATACACATAAGTTGACAGTTGAATATATTTTTCTATCTTCACTTTGGTTGGTTTGTGTTGTCTTGGTCTTGACTTCACGAGAGTACCAGGGTGAAGCAGGAGCAACAGAGACCCTAGGAAGTGATACTAAGGTATGTTACTTGTTCCTTCCTACTAGCTAATTCAATGGTCAAAACTTAGGGAAAGAGTTATGTCCTGTCTTGTTTTGTTCTAGATCCAGGTGGATCTAGGGAGATCTGTTAGTGTCCGCACCTACCGATTAGTCCAATAACATAGGGTTTTTGCCATTCTTTCTTATTGTAAAAAGGCCTTCAGAGCCTCATTGTAACCTTCTTCTTGTTAATGTGCACTACCGTCACATCTCTTTTTAGAGATAAGTCGCCACCATTCTAGCAAGCTTGTTTCCACTGCATTTTACAGTTTCAGCTTATTTCGTTATTGAATAGAAAACCATTTTTACTGTATCTCTGTTATTTTGTGTTAAGAACCTATTAATAATCTGTATTCATTTCGTTATGCTCATAAAATTTGGATCAGTGGTATCAGAGAGGTCTTCTCCTTATCGTATTAATGCATGTCCCCAACGAGGTCGGAGTACAAAGAGTTGGGTATCGAGCTTGTTTCTCTTGAGGAAAGAAACTCTCGCACTCCCAAGCGACCTCCCATGGAAGGAGAAAAGAAATATGACAGGACAGGAGATCCTTTAAAACTTTTGATTGAGGAATCCCTCACACAACAGAGAAATGAGATGATGGATAGTTTCACGCAAATCCTTCGACGGCTACCAACAGGCGACGCATCTTCATCGAACGGAGGTGTTGCCCCCTTCAAGGTACAAATAAACTTCGATATTCCTATATTTGAAGGTCAAATAGATGCAGATGTTGTAGACAAGTGGTTGAGTCTACTAGAAGGGTATTTTTCTGTCCATAACTTTTCGAATAAAGAAAAGATTACTTTTGCGCTCCTCAAAGTTGTTCCCCATGTCAAAGATTGGTGGGAAACTTTCTGTGAGTAAAAGGAAATAGAGGAAACCTCATTATTTTTAGTCACAGCCACCTGGGAATCCTTCATGGATGCTATTAAGGAAAAATACTACCCTGTTGGAAGTTATGACTACCTGTATACCAAATGGACCACACTGTGGCAAGAAAGAGACCAAGCAGTGCCAGATTTCACAAATATCTTCCATACCTTGTACACCAAGTTGGGTATCAAAGATTTGGAGCGACATATGGTGCTCAAGTATTGTGGTGCTTTGCATAGATACATCCATACTGAAATGGAATTTCTAGACATCTCATCCTTGGGCGCGGCCTACCGATATGCCGTCAAAATCGAGCATAAGCTCAAACAAAAGACGTGGCAATTTGGGCCTAGGAGCCCCTCACAACAAAATCTAGGAAAGGGTGGCCCCAACCCACCGAACAAAGGACAGAGAAAACATGGACAATATCAGGACAACCAGTCCAAGCCGCAAGCAAAGAAGGACACCGAAAAGACAAAGAAAGATACCGGGAAGTGGTACGACTTCCACAAGAGCCCTTGGCATAACACTGTTGACTGCCACTCAAAGAAGTCATTGCTGGCCAAAGTGAAAGCCTTTGAATCAGATGCATATTATGACTCTGAGCCAGAACCAGAAAGGGAAAGACGGATCATTGACGTGGAACCCAGTGCCACCGTTGCTACCATCGAGCTCCAGCCTGGTGAACCAAACGAGTCATAAGAAGGAGAGCGCCTCTTCCATTCACAGATGTAGGTAAAAGGCACCCCGCTGCACTTCATTGTTGATAGCGGTAGCTAGAAGAACCTCATCTCAGCAAAGGTCATCAACCGGCTGGCCCTGCCAACAATGCCACACCAACAACTGTACACCATTGGATGGCTCCGCCAAGGAAGCGATATCCATGTCAGCCAACAGTGTTGACTGTCGTACATCATCAAGCCCTTCAAAGACGAGGTAATGTGTGATGTTGCTCGGAGCTCCTCTTGAAGTTTGTGATGTTCTTTTGGGCCAACCTTATTTATGGAAATGTCATGTTGTATATGATTCTAGGCCTCATAGTGTTATTATTACTTTGAACAGGAAATTGTACAGGATACCCAAGGCAGTTCCACCTAGTGCTATTTCCTTGATCTCTGCTAAGCAATGTAGGAAGGTCATCTCTCAGACGACGATGTTTGTCTTCTTCGTGATTCGCTCTCAGAATAAGAGAAAGATCAAAGACACATCTAGGGTCTATGTGGCCGACCTCTCCACACAGCAAAAGAAAGTATATGAGGTCATGGAAGAATACTTGGATATCGTCTCCTCACCTACAGGGGTACCTCTGCACTGCCAGGTCAAGCACCCCATCGATCTGACCCCCGACGCACCGCTACCCAGTGGGCCAGTCTATCATCACTCTTTTTTAGAGAATGAGGTGATCAAGCGACAGATCTAAGAACTGCTCCACAAGGGGCACATCCACCCCAGTTCATCACCTTGTAGGAGACCAATCGTGTTGGTACAAAAGAAAGATGGGACATGGCTACTCTATATTGATTACCAAGCTCTGAATAAAATCACAGTCAGAAACCGGTACTTGATTCCCCGAATCGATGACCTCCTTGATTAACTCACGAGGGCTAAATACTTCAGTAAGATTGATTTAAAGTCTCGCTACCACTAGGTCCTGATAGAACATACAGATGTATGGAAGATTGCCTTCAAGTCAAAGGAAGGCCTTTTTGAATGGTTGGT
>SNQJ01S0063918.1:20574-41525 GCA_010110895.2 Picea sitchensis | reverse complement strand
AATACATTTTCCCAAGGGATTCTCGATATCCTGATGCACGATTTCCCGATGTGGCTCTCCTATTGGGTCTCTTCTCTTTGGAGGCCTCGATCACTGCCACGTGTCCTCTCCAGATGGACGGTCCTGATCACCTCTCGTTGTTCATGACTTCAAGTGTCCCAGATGTCTCGTCTCCAGGACTCACGAAATGTCGATCTCCGATGCGTCGATATACTGACAGCTGGGCCTTCGATGGAACTTCTGCCTTCTTGTCAGGGTTTCAAACTTCATGATTTCTATGCACAATAATATCCTATCCTTGGGACTCCCAAAACGTCGATCCTCGACTCTCTTCAGATCTCCACCATGTGTCCCCTCAATCGGACGGCTCAGATCATTCCCAAGATTTTTTTACAATGGATATTCTCGATCTCCTGTCCTCGTGACTCCCGATATCACTAATGTCGATATCCCGACACCTTCGAGAATCACCTCTACGAACCAGTGCCCGAATCTCCGAAATGGATGATCTCGTAACACACGTCCTCCCGCAGATGGAGGACTATGATTCCTTCATTGTTTCAGGATTTGAAATGTCTTTCCCGACCTCAGGAACTCCGATATCCTGAATGTCGATATCCCGATGTGACGTCAGCTAGGCCCACAACACAGAGCTCTCACCTTTTCTCCACTCGTGAAGTCGAAAGACTACCTCTTCCAACCTCCGATGCCCGAGTCCCCGATGTGGGTAAACTTGTGACACGCGTCCGCTCCCAAACGAACGGTCCAAATCAAATCTCGTTGATTCGGGGTTCCTGGTGTCGAGTGACTCTCCTCACATCCTCGATATCCCCGATATCACG
The DNA here is from genome assembly GCA_010110895.2 of Picea sitchensis. NCBI lineage: Eukaryota > Viridiplantae > Streptophyta > Pinopsida > Pinales > Pinaceae > Picea > Picea sitchensis. The sequence goes on along the minus strand of SNQJ01S0063918.1, from coordinate 40,683 downwards.
AACGTTGATATCCCAATGCCTCAATGCCTTTTAGGACTTTTCTCCTCTCCTTTCGATGGCTTAAACCTCATGCTACTTTGGTCGATCCAACAACTGACAGGTCTCTGAGAGAGATCCGACGACTCACGGTCTCTTCTCCTCTGTGGGCTCCTCCTACGACCTGGACGTGAAATCCAAACGGTCCATATCTCCTTCTTCCGCTGATCTGATGATTGTTGTGCTCCCTCCTGAGCTTGCGCACTTTCTTCCAAACCTTGGAAGAATTCATATTTCTCAAAGACATCGGCCTTTGTCTTCTTTCTCCTCTGCGAACTCCATGACTTCTGAGTTCTCGCCGTGCGTATAAAAACGTTGATCCTCCTGAGCTTTCCTGTAGCTTCAACCTCCAAGGAAACTCAGTTCTTTTCCCCTTTCTCCCTCAGATGGAGAAATATGGATGCCCTCCTGGCTATCCTTCTACTCAAGCAACCTCTTGCTGAGTCTGCAAGGTGTTCAGCAACCCTGTGAAGATCCCTCAGTGGACTCTTCCTCAAACCACATAACTCAATAAGAGTTATCTTCTTCTGTGTGCCTATCTGCACACTTACTCTAATTCCCACCTGGCAGAGTGTCTTCTCACAGGACGTCCAACAGTTCTATCCTCTTCCCCTGTGCACCTATGCACCTGCTCAATGCCCCCCTGATAGAGCTCTCAGAATCCTCAGTGATTCTGGTTCTCCTTGAACTCTTAGCAGAGTTCTTCCTCTGTGCACTCCTTGCACCTGCTCAATGCCCACCTGGTAGAGATTCACAGAACTCCTTAGAGCTTCTGTCTGCAACTGTGTATCTCCCACATAGCCTTGCCTCTAAGATATTTAGTAACCTTGAGGTCTTCCTCCTGAGTTTTTGACTCCAGTTCTTGTGTCGCAGCACGTCTTTGCCTGAACCCGCAGAATTCAGAAGTGCTTTTGTGCACTGGTATTCAGAGACTGCAGTACTCTATCATGCCCTCCTGGAATGAAACCACAAAGACCTTCTCTTGAAATCAAACACACTCCTGCAAATGCACACCTACAATATACATCTACAACATATAAAGAACACTCACAGACATTCACATAACACAGAAAATACATGCAGGAAAAACTGCTTCTATTTATATTAAATGGCAAATGCCTGTTTATACAAGGTGTTCCTGAGCACGGCCTATAACAAGGTCTCGGATCCTTCTCTTCTACTCTCTACTTGTAGACTTCTCTACTCTTCTCTCGACTACCTCATTCTCTGCTTACAAAATGAGATACTAAAAATCTCTTTTACCTGAGGGGGCTCTTAGAGCGCTTCCCTCCAATCTACCTACCCTATTCAATTACATTGAATGGGTTGTCTAGTTCACTATCGGATCTAGATATCAGCCTTACAAACATAAAAGGCTGATATACCTAATGCCTGCACAAAGGCACGGCTTCCCAGCTCAACAGCTTAAAAATTAAAGTTACATTCAATTCAAATTTTAAATGAGGTTGTGCCTCTCTCTTAGCATGCAATTGGAATTCGCTATCGTGGCTGGCTGGATGATGTAGAGAGATGCTCCTGCATCACGAAGAAATGCTCAACTAGATAATTTCTTTAGACAATTAATTTGACTATGAGGATATTGATGATCAGAAGAAGAGGAAGCATGCAGTGACCAGATTGAAGGGACATGTAGCGTTATGCTGGGATGAATTGCAAGCTGACAGAAAGAGCAAAGGTAAGTCGAAGATAAACAGTTGGGATAGAATGGTAGCTAAGATGAAGGATAAATTCATACCAAAGTATTAGCCTATAAAAATGTTTAGGAAGTTGCATAATGTGAGACAAAAAGTCTTGTCGGTGAAGGAGTATACCGAAGAATTTTATAAGCTGAACATAAGAGCAGGACACAGGGAAAATGATGAAGAAAAGGTTGATAGGTACATTAATGGATTATGAAATGAGATCCAATTTGATATTATCATGATAAATATGAGAACTATGGAGGATTCTTATCAGGTATCCCTGAAGGCAGAAGAAAATTTGGCAAGGAAGCAGAGTCGAAGGAACAAAGGAAAGATTCCTAGTAGAGGAAGAGGAGCCATCAAAGAAAATTTCTAGAAACCCAGAGGATAATATGGAAGATATAATAGTGAGCAAGAGAGAGGAGGAAGTTCTAGTGGAGGACATTATGGAGGAAGAATTTATTTTCCCAGAGGTAAAGGCAGAGGCAGAGGCAGAGGAGGAGAAGTGAAATGTTATTGCTATGGAAAACCAGGGCACATGTCTTGGGAATGTCCTGAAAATAAGAATGCAGGAGGCAAAGAAGATCACGTTTCTGAAGCACAGAAGAGGAATGCAGAAACAAAAATGAAGGAAGAAGAAGTGGAAGAAGGAATATCACTCATGATGAGAAAATCTATTGTAAAGCCAGAAAAAGAGGCATGAGAACCAGTCTAGAGGAAAAAATTGTTTATAACTTCTTGCAAGACCAGAGATAGGGTATGAAAGGCAATCATAGATAGTAGGAGAACTGATAAATTGGTATCCACAGTGATGGTGGAAAATATGGAGTTGGAGATGACTGGACATTCGAATCCATACAAGGTTTCGTGGTTTCATAAAGGACATCAAGTCATGGTAAGTCGACAATGTAAAATTGAGTTTAAAATAGGTGGTTATAGGGATGAAGCTTTATGTGATGTCATACCTATGGATGTTTGGCATGTTATATTTGGAAGAACATGACAATATGACAAGAATTTCATACATGATGGGAGGAATAATACTTACATCCTTGATAAAAATGGATGTAAGCATATGTTATTTACAATAGAAGATAAATGAGTTAAAGAGGAAGCTAGTCCTAGTATACTTCTCATGAGTGGGAAAGAGCTCTTGAAATAATTCAAGAAGGAACAATAAATGCAGTTTGATGTTGTAGGTAAGACGAGATTCATTCTCACAAGCACTTATATGGATGATTTTCCTATGAAAGTTCAGGAGTTATTGTTGGCATAGGGGCAAACCTAGGGTTCAATGTTTCAACAATGCACCAAATAAACCCTAACTATAGAACCTTTCAGAAACACCTGCGAAGTAGATGAAGTCTCACCCGAGGTAGAGGCAAGGGTGGTTGTAGGACTCAGATGTCTGTAACCTAGCTGGGACATAGATCTGTGATTACAACACTTTATCAAAGCACTTAGCAGTTATCGTTCATTAGTATTTAGTCTTGTTTATAGCGCAGATAAACCCTAATTATAGAGCAGTGCAGTATTCAACAAGATCCAACACATTCAAGCACAAAGCACATCAACATAGATCAGATATAGCATCTTATTCACATAATTAGGCACTAAGCTATCATATTCATCTAACCATACATCATTACACTAAGCATTAACCATATGAACAATAAAACAACCATAATGCACAAAGAAACCACAACACAAGATATACATGGTTCACCCCCATCCTGGGGCTACATACACCAACTCTTCTTCTTTTTATTGTCTTATGTAAATCATCTACATGCACAGAGACACAAGATCCTACTTCACATAAGACAAGAGATCTATGCGCACTCCGCCAAATCCTCCTTCCCCAAGTTAGGTTACAACACAAAGCCCTACATAAGTTGTTTACATCCACTTGCACTTAGCTCTGCAAGTGTCCAACACAGCATGCACAAATAATTTACAATTATCACTCACACTTAGCACAACATCACACAAATGCCTCTCTCCTTACATCACCTAGACATCTATTTCTACATTACAAAAGGGCCTAGACATGGGTAAACCCATGGGCTGACATCCCCATACCCGTTACATAAGCCCCAAACCCAAAACTCCCTAAACAAGGGGTCAAAATCCCACGATCTCCACGTTGACTTGTGCTCCACCTTTGACAACCTATCAAAGATCCAAAATAGGTCAAACCTAACCAAGGATCTCCAAAACTTGGTCAAGGGCCAATAGGCCCCCAAAAATCAGCTGTGACTCGTCCCGAGTCACTCTGATCTGGGTAGCTCTGCCTCAAAATCCTTGAGCTTGGCTCGATCTGCTTCGACCTATTGATTTTCCAAGGCCTCCTGCTCGACAAACTCTTGAATAACTGCCTCATTCACAGGTCCCTCTAAGCATTGTTCGACTGTAGTGACCACTTGTTCCATCTCTGCTCCTCATCCTTTAATCTCCTCAAACAGTTGGGATGCTTCGTCTTGGACTAGTTGGAGCCTCTGAGTCGCTTCCATGATATTTCTCTGTATGGTATGGACTTGCTGTTAAGAAGTGTGTTATTCCTAGGATCTTTTCATTCGCTCAACTGCACCTATACTATCGTTGCTTGCTACTTTTCCTCCTGGCGCTGTGACTCCAGTGTCTTCATTTCAGGGTCTTCAGTAAGTCACTCATAAGTCTACGCACTTCTACTGCTAAGCTATTTACATTCGAAGGCTATTGCTTTGATCCTCTCAATTGCACTCTGGGCAGTGGCTTCTCTTTGGTCTGGACGTCCTGTGGAGTGCTTGGCACTGTTTGTAGCTCTAGTTCTATTATTCTCTATTGAAGTTGTTGGATGGCTTCAACAAGATGTGCTATGTGATGCTCCACTGGGTCTTCCTCGTTTTTTTCTAAGCCCATCATAGAGCGAAGTGTTATGTCGACTTCTTCTTTTATTCTAATCTACTTTGTGAGCAGTTGTTCTTTCTCTTGTTGGATCTGAGCTTTCTCCTCTTCAAACTTTGTTTGAAGGTCATCCTTCTCTTGTTGCACAACTCGACGCTTCTTTATCACTTCCTCTTGTGCTTGCTTCAGGGCCATTGTGGCCAATTCTTTTTCTTCCTGTGCACGACGATGGCAAGCTTCGGGCACATCGACTATTCTGTGGAGTTGGGTAGGCTCATCTCCCAACTCTGTTTATTTTGATGGTGGGGGCGCAATAGATACTGTGTGGTTGGAGTGAAGGGCTTGTTGTACCCCTCTCAGTTCTGCTTCAATCCTTTCATACATGGTTTCCTGTTTTTCTTCATTTCTCTGCAAAAGATCTTCTGATGCATCTGATACAGCTGCGATGATGAAGTTGAAGTGATCAAGTGTGAGCACATTCTGCAGCTTGGTCTTACTAGCTTTGGATTTCTTCCACGATGTAGGTTTCATGGGGGAAACCTTTCTTTTGTTAGACGGCTTTGTGTCACCAAGTGGATTTTGTGGTGGTGTTACTTCACCTTGCTTCTATTGGTATTCTTTTCCATTGTTATCTTCTTTATCTACTTCATCATCAACTCCTCCTCTAGGTGATTCAGAAGCAGTTTATTCTAATGTACTGCTAAGCTGTTGGACCTCTTTCGTCTTCTTCCTTCTGCTAGTTCCAGGTGTATCATGCCCTTCGCAAGTGACCATCGGGCTTCCGATTAGTTCAGGATCAGAAAGATATGTGGGGTCAATAGGGATAAGGATCTATGCAGGCCATTCCTTAGTTATTTCTTCTAGGTCCTCCTCTGTGAATTTGTAATAACTCTATAGTACTTCTTTGTGTTTTTCTCCGCACACAGTGATATAGATAAAATGTCTATCTGCGTGGAACTTCACAAATGGTATGAACCTGTGCAGGGTTTTTGGCATCATATGAGGGAAAGCCTCAATAGCCCTCTTTATTTGCAGGTAGTAGGTGTGGAACACCGTATTTGACTAACATTGTTTTCCCATGTTGCTCGAATACCAAAGTGAGGTGAACTTCATGGCTAAGGGTTTAGATGGCTCTATTTCAGGGAAGGTTGCACCTTCTAGCATCTCCCAAGATATGAATTTGATGAGGATCAATAGCCAACTAAAATGGAACTCATATCCCTGATCTTGATCTTTGCAGCAGTCTTGGTCTAACTAGTTAACTATGTACTTTGCCCAGTTCATTTGTATCCCCTCCACGCATTTTCCTGCGAGGTCAACAACAACCCTTGTGACCTGCGTGGGTCTGTTCTTTCTTACTATCTTATAAACAATCAACTTGAAAGCGAGGTGCACTGTGACATTCTGGATGGAGGTTACCTTGTATCCTCTCTTCCCCTTCTCCACATCATCGTAGGTATCTTTAATATTCTGTGCCAGGGCGTGGTCTACAACCTTTCCTAGGTAAAAGTCTTGCGAGTCTGGTCCCTACATGCTTAATCTGATAATCCGATGGATCAGTGCTAGGTCAATGATGATGTGTTTGTCTAGCCACAGATAACCGCCATGGAAGCTTGACAGTAGGATCTTAATGCATGCGTTAACCTACTAGTGCCTTCCGAAATGGGGTATCTTCATTACGTTCAGGATAGTGGACTTTGTGAGGTCCATAGTCCATGGTTGGGGGATTATCCTCGACTTCTTCCCCTTTTTCCTAGTCAAATACCTTTGAGGGGAGAGAATGTTGAAGTTCTTGTGATCCCCTAGGTTGAATTCGTTGATCTTTAGTGTCATGATCTTATCTAGATGAGGCTTGCCTATGTGTATCCCCTTCGGGAGGTACGCAGTAACCAAGGTGTAGTTGAAGTCCCTAGGGACACTGTCACGATTCACTGCACCGAACAGAGGCAGGATGTAGTCGGGCATGATGGATGGGATTAACTTTGTGTTTTCCAAGTGATCGCGATGCTTAGTTCTTTTCTCTGCTGCAACTCGGGATGGCCCAGATTCGTGAGCAGTCGATGGGGAAGATTGCACTCCTCTCGTCGATGAATCTTGAATTTCAAAGGACATCACCTTCTTAACCATAAGGTTGATTAGAAATTATTTGACATAATTTTCTAAGGCTCTGAGTTCATCCGACATGCACACTCGAGATCAGATAACTCAGGTCGATGAAAAATGCTCAATGCAATACAACAGGTGGCGAAATCTCAGTAAACACATTGCGATAACAATGAGTTATCTTGGATACAATTCATGAAAGTGTTCTCAGTGCAACAGTCGATGGAATAAGTAGACAACAATGTAACGCGTCCCTCCAATGGACAAGAGGCCTTCATCAATGCATTTATGTCCGTTACGGCGAGGTCCCAATGGTCTGATAGTGAGATTTATGATCGTAACTGATGTTCTAACCATTCGGGAACATCAATTTAACAATTATAATGCCTCCAATGGTCATATCTCTCTGCCATGGTGAAGTTCCAAACTAAGTTGCTCTGATATTTCGGCGAAGTTCAAATTTTGGAGACCTTCCTTCTGCGAAGTCTTCTCTGGAACTTCCTGTAATTTCTCCAACTTTTCTTTCTTCTTGCTGAGCTTTCTAGACTTCTTCCCTATGATCTGCATCTCAGTATTCCTATTTCCATTCTGATTCTTATCTCCTCTTGGCATTGTAACTTCACAATTTTGATGGTATTTACTAGGTTTCAAGGGAAATACTTCGTCTCTGTCTGGGGTAGGTGCTCTACTCTCTTGTAGAGATAGGTGTTTCAAGTCTTCTTGTGTTCCTTCAACTTCGACATCGAAGTTTTTGGTTCTGAACAACTTTGACCTATTCTTCTATTCTTCGATAAAGTGCACAGAATAGATCTGTCTCTGGCTTCCACTCCAAATAGTTATGAGGTGTGAGAAGTATTATCGGTGAGTAAGACATAAATTCCATCGTTTCTGCGTTCTTCAATCTTCAGTACCTAGAAAAATAATTTGGTGTGGATTTTTCTTAGCAGTCTGTTGGCTCTGATACCATGTAAATGTGTTGAACCTCCACATAATAGATCTATATAGAAAATACCACACACATTTGCAGAGAGAAATTGAGAAAGAAGAAGCAAGAGAGAAATAATGGAAGAATTCTCATTAACCATATTCCACACTCAAAGAGTAAATAATTTACAAAAATATAGGATACATTAGTAACTAATGAGCCATAGTGGTGTTCTAGAGTGATCTAGACACACACCAACCGTTACGGGGTGAACTGCCACCTAGTCTAGTCTCTCAGGCAGTTACAGGAGTGAACTGCCACCTAGTTGAGTTAATTGTTCAACTAGTCTTCAGTTAACTGACTGAAGAGAGATTAGTGAGGAGTTAACTCAGGGAATCAAGGCTAATGTGCCAGTTTGGTGATGATCCCAAGGAAAGTTCTAATTATCATGGTGATGATCCCAATGTTGCATGGTGATAAAACCAATGCAACATCTAAACTCAACTCAACTAGTCAAACTGAAGTGTCAACTAAAAGAGAATATTCTCTAGGTGGAATATTCTCCCCTAAAATATAGGAGACTGGATAATGAATAATTATGACTAATATAAAAAGAATAACCTTAGGAAAAATAAATCCTAGGTGTGTGTGAAGTAACTCCAACAGGTGCTCTACTCTCTTGTACAGACAAGTGTTTCAAGGCTTCTTGTGCTCCTTCAAATTTGACATCCATGTTTCTAGTTCTGAACAACTTTGACCTGTTCTCCTCTTCTTCGATCAAGTGCATTATCCTCCTAGTCATGAAATCTTTTAATTCTTTCATTTTCTTTTCTAGAGCTTCCTCTTCTCTTCTTCGGGTTTGATCTTTCTCAATCCATGGTTTTCCTAGTAACATAGCAAATGGGGCATTGTTCTCAATAAATTTAACAACCTCAAATTCTTCCTCTGTCGACTTTTCATGAGCACTCATAGAGGTTTGGGTAAGTATTTCACATAGGGTTATCAAATTTCCTCTAAATAATCTTGTTCCTCCCAATGAAGGAACCATAGCAGGATTTCCTAAAATTTCCCAAGTTCTTTCTGTCATGATATTTACCTATGTCTCCTCATCGAGAACATGGTCTATGTCGAAGTCTCATATTCTTGTTTCTATGCATTCTTTTTCCTTGAAGATTGACTCTAAAAAGTTGATATTTCTATGATCATTCAGGGTTTCTTTCATTTGTAGTAATAGAGTCTCTGATTCTTTCTGGGCTTCTGCCATAATCTTAGTCTCTTGGCCTTTCTCATGGTCGTCTTGTTCCATATTCATTATTTCAAGATTAGCAATCATTCTAGGGCAATCCAAAACTTCATGGTCCATAGCTTTACAACAAAGACAACTAGGTCTTCTACCCAGGCATTCCTTAGCAAGATGTCCTGATCTTCTGCAATTGTAACAAATATTTAATTATCTCATTCTCTTAAATGATCCCCAACCTTTCTTGTACTGCGCACTAGGATTATAGTAGCTATCCTTCAAAAAATTCTTCCTAAGATCCTGCATCCATTTGTTAGCCCAAACATTCTTTATATGCATAGGAATAACATATCTTTCATTATTTCTATCAGATCTACTCATATCAAACCTTCTTTCGTCTAGTTGTGCCCTAATTTTCAGACTAGGACAAAATTTATCAAACATACCTAGATCCATACTTTCAAAACAAAAATTTCCACTTATCTTACTTTTAACAAGGCACAAAGCTTTCAAATCTTACCTCTTTAATAAAAAAAAATCACTTTACCTTTATCATAGCACAAAGCTTTCAGATCTTACCTCTTTTATTCATATCTTCCTCATCTTTTAGTACAGAGCTTCGTAAGTCAAGTAGAGTACTCTCCACTAAAGCAACATATCTACGCACAAAGAGATTTATTTATTTTCCTCAATTCCCAACAATCCACGGTTTGAGGGTCTGACAATGGAACCAATTTTTAGCCTGAGGGAAAACCAGGGGTTCAACGCTTCAACAACGCTTCAACAACGCACCAAAAAAATCCCTAACTACCGACCCTTTCGACAAGCACTACAAGAGGAGTAAGTCTCACCCAAGGTAGGCGGGGGTGGTTCACCCGGGACTCGAGGATAATGCAACCTAAAATTTGGGACATAGATGCAATGATTACAACACTTTAGTAGAGCACTTAGTGCAGGACTCAGATGTCTGCAACCTAGCTGGGACATAGATCTGTGATTACAACACTTTAGTAGAGCACTTAGCAGATATCATTCATTAGTATTTAGTCTTGTTTACAGTGCAGATAAACCCTAATTATAGAGCAGCACAGTATTCGACAAGATCCAACACATTCAAGCACTAAGAAAATCAACATGGATAATATCTATCATCTTAGTCACATCATTAGGCACTAAGCTATCATATCCATCTAAGAATACATCATTACACTAAGCATTAGCCATATGAACAATAAAACAACCATAATGCACAAAGAAACCACAACACAGGATATACATGATTTACCCCCAGCCCGGGGCTACGTCCACCAACTCTTCTTCTCTTTATTGTCTTTTGTCAATAATCTACATGCACAGAGCCACAAGATCCTACTCCGCATAGGATAGGATATCTACATGCACTCTGCTAGATCCTCCTTCCTTGAGTTAGGTTACAGCAAAAATCCCTACACAAGCTCTTTACATCCACTTGCACTTAGCTCTGCAAGTGTGCAACACAACATGCACAAAGCATTCACAATTATCACTCACACTTAGCACAACATCACACAGATGCCTCTCTCCTTACATCACCTATACATCTATTTATACATTACAAAAGGGCCTATACATGGGTAAACCCATGGGCCGACATCCCCATACCCGTTACATAAGACCAAAACCTAAAAATCCCTAAACAAGGGGCTGAGATCCCGTGATCTCTGCTTCGACTTGCGCTCCACCTTCCATAGCCTGTCAAAGTCCCAAAATAGGTCAAATTTGATCAAGGATCTCCAAAACTTGGTCAAGGGCCAACAATTATTGGATGAGTTTGTTGATATTGTGGTGGATGAGTTACCTCACACCTTACCACCCATTAGGAGTATCAGTAATCATATTGAACTTATTCCCAAAGCAAGTTTTCCAAACAAAGCAGCATACAAATTAATCGCTCAAGAGAATGAAGAGGTCAAGGACCAAGTCCAAGAATTGCTAGATAAAGGTTTGATCAGGGAGAGTTTGAGTCATGCGTAGTACCAACTGTGTTAAGTCTGAAAAAGGATGGAGGTTGGAGAATTTTCATAGATTCTAGAGCCATTAATAAGATAACCACCAGGTATAAATTTCCTTTACCCAAAATGGATGATTTAATGGATTGCTTAAGCGAAGCTAGTTATTTTTCCAAAATAGACTTGAAGAGCGGTTATAATTAGATAAGGCTGACATAGGGAGATGAATGGAAGACAACATTTAAAACAAATTAAGGATTGTATGAATGGATTGTTATGTCATTTGGCTTAACAAATGCCCCAAGTATGTTTATGATATTAATGAATGAAGTACTCAAATATTTTATGGTAAGTTTGTGATTGTTTATTTAGACGATATCATAGTTTTCTATGAGACTAAAGAGGAGAATTTGAGACATTTGAATATGGTGTTGAGAAGGTTGCAGCAGGAAATATTGTTGGTGAATCTGAAGAAATGTTCTTTTATGAAAACGGAACTTGTATATTTGGGGTTCGTAATCTCTTCAAATGAATTGAATATGGGTCCAGAGAAGGTGAGGGTAATAAGAGAATGGCCTTCTCCAAGAAGCCTTTTTGAAGTAAGGATTTTTCATGGGTTGGTGAAGTTTTACAAGAAATTCATCAGGAATTTCAATAGTATTTGTGTAGCCATACCAGACACCATAAAGAAGGAACATAGATATTCTAATTGGAAAAAAGAAGCTGAGAAGGAATTTAAATTATTGAAAGAAAAGATAACATAACAACTTGTTTTAGTTCTGCCATATTTTAAGAAGGATTTTCAGGTTAAATGTGATGCAAGTGGAGTTGCCAATGGCGTAGTTTTAAGTCAAGATGATAAGCATGTTTCTTATTTAAGTGAGAAGTTGAATGATGTTAAATATAAGTATTCAACATATGACAAGGAATTTTATGTTGTAATCCAATCTTTGAAAAAATGGAGGCATTATCTTATCCCAAATGACTTTGTTTTGTATATTGATAATCAGGCTTTACAATTTATAACTAGACAAGATAAATTGAACCAAAGGCATGCCAAATGGGTAGAATTCATGCATAATTTAACTTTTTTTATTAAGCATATTAGTGGGAGTGCAAACAAAGTTGCAGATGCTTTGCGCAGGAGATGTTTGATCTTGCAAGAATTTCAAGTGGAGACCTTGGGATTTGAAAACCTCAAGGAGATGTATCAAGAAGATCCATATTTTAAGGAAGCTTATGAAGCACGTGAGAACCCTTTTCTAAGAGACATAAATCAACGGATGGAGTATTTGACCCAAGACAAACTGTTATTCAAGGGAAGTCAGTTGTGTATCCCGAAATAATCAATGAGGGACAATTTTTTAAAGGAGAAACATAGTGGAGGATTGGATGGACACTTTGGCCATGATGAAACATATGCACAATTGATTTCTTCATACTATTGGCCAGGCATGATGTAACACACCCACAATAGGGCATAAATATAAACAAATTTTCTTTCCTCAATTAGTCGAATCCTCCATCCATGGTCTCTAATCTTGGTCAATGGACCTTCAAAATTTTCGAGCTGAAGCAACTCTTCAGTTCCCTACTGGACACTCTAACAAAATGATCCATGGCTCTTTGCGAGACTTCACCCATGTGAACTAGCACCAAGTGTAAGCTTCCTCCACGCAACCACTGGCTATGACCATAGGCCTTGCCTAAAGGTGTTTCATGATTTCATGTGTCAGGACTTTGCATATGAGTCACCCCGACTCTCCTAACCTCCGAAATTTCAACAAGGGCCTAGAACTAACTAGCTCCTCCCTTTTCCTTCATACATATGACCCCTCTCTATGACCTGGGGCCAAACCTTTGAGCGCGTCATGATTTTGCATGTAGGATCTTTGTGTGTGAGTCACCTCGACTCTCCTGACCTCCGAAATCCTGACAAAGGCCTAGCACTACATATCTCCTCCCTTATCCTTCGACCATATGATATCTAGCCAAACCCTAGTGCCCACCTCCGAGCACGTCGCAATTTCAAGTATCGAGACTTTCGAATGACTTCCTCCTTCGAACCTCCGACTCTCGATTTCTCGATATCTCGCATTCTCCCTGGACAATTGACGGTCCACGTTCTCTCCTTGATGGAGGACTACGATCAAATCGCGATTTCACCTCTCGGGTATTTGGATGTGAGTCCACCCTGACTCTTCTGATCCCCGATATTCCGATAGAGTCAGATCAACAATCCACAGTCTTCCATGATCTTACGGTCTAGATCAACTCGTGAGTTCTCACGATTCTGCTTTTGACTTTCCTGATTTGTGAGTTAGTGAAACGTTGATCTCTCACCACATGTCCTATCCCGATGGATGGCTAGGATTGTTGTGGCTCCCATCTCCTCAAGTATTCGCCTCTTGACTTTTCCACAGGTTCTTCCTCCAAAGTACGTGGGTCTTTGCCACGTGTCCTCAGAATCCAACGACTTAGAGTCACGTCACACCTCGCCCTTTTCGAAGTTTAGATTACTCTCCCCCATTTCTTCTGATGTCCGAGTTCTCAAACTCTTGGATCTACTTCCACCTGTCAGCCTTGACGATGGACGGTTCTGATGATTTTGAAACTTCGGGACTTGGCAAGTCCACTCGCCTGTATACTTTCAAATGGTTTAACCCTTGTGCACCTTTCTTGGATCCAACGGTTGTTTGTCCTCGCACTCAGATCTGATGGCCTAGATCTGATCTCTTCCTACGCACTCTTCTAATTGTCTGGACGTGAATTTCAATGGCCCAGATATTTCACAGTTCTCAATCCAATGACCACTGTTGCTCCTCCTCTTCAGCTTTCGCTTTCTTCTCTGACTTGGAAGATTTCATATGTTCTAAAGGCCTCGGCCTTCGATCTACCTCTTCTGAGCCCTGATATATGGGTCTTGACTTCCGCTTTCCCTCTGGATCTTACAAACTTGAAACAAGTTCGCCTCTTGGACCTCATTTGCAATTATGAGAAGTGCTTATCTCTTATGATCTTGGTTCTTACGGAATCTTGAGTTCTCACATACTCCTTACATTAGTCTGCTTGTGTTAGATTGACAGTCCATGACCTTCCTTGATCCAACGGTCTAGATCACATCGCAACTTCGGGTTTCAGAAGTTTAGTCAAGGCAATATGCGATTCTCCCGATGTGAGGACTTCGATCTTGCCAATCCAACGGTCAAGGAGGGTCCCAATATATCCTTGGATATACGGTCTAGATTTCATCACTACTATGTCCAAGATCGACGAACACACAGTTTGTGACTCTAGCTTAAGCCACCACAGGACACAAGCATTTACGAGTATAAAACATGTCCTATCCATATGATTTCCTACTTTCCTAATTTAACATTAATGCAAATACAAAAGAAGGAAATATAGTATAAATCATTAAGAAAACATAACCATCCCTGCAACATTCATAGGATATCCAACTTTGACTCACAGTACCACTAAATACACAAGATATGTGATTACTTATTTATTACAGGTGGTAGCCAACTAACTGACTGAGGGGGTTTGTCCTTCCATCCGACCATATGCTTAGAGGCATTCATTATTAGCACTCTAGCCACCCCCGTGCCAAGCCATGATATCACCATGGAACTCTCACAGCTCTCAAGGGTTCTTTCTCTGTTTCAACTTCTGCTCGGGTTCTGTTCTCAACAACTTTCAGAGATTTCTCCCTTTGTTATGGCCCTGGCTGAGATTTATCAGATGCTCACTCAGCATTAAGCTCGTGACCCTCTCTTCATCATTCGCAGGAGAGCTCCATGCATCTCCCTTATGAGCTTGCACTCTCATCTGCTGTCTCCTCTCTGGTTTTTCGTGTGTATGTATCTTTCCTTCCTTCTTTAGGAAGGTTTTCAACCTATCATGTTCCTTATATCAGAAGGAAGCTCGGGTCTACAGGTCTCTGTGGTACTTCAGGCTGACATTTTGCAGCTAGACCATGCTTCCATTCATGGGGGTGGTTGATAATTCAACCACCAGTCCTTTCTTTATTAACTTGTTTCTCCCCTTGGGATCCGAAGGAGGTTTATCATCCTCATCAAGGGAAATTTGGGGTTATTTGATATAATGAACCCTCCCTTATACTTTTCACATTCTTCCTCTAGTGATATCATGTCCAGTACTTTCAAGGCTTGACCCCCACAGTCAGTTATTGGAAACGCAAACAATAATACATTTACATTGTCCACATGCCTTAGGATGGTAATCCTATTTTATGAATAAGTTACAAACTGGGGGAAACAGAGGTGTTACACATGAGGTGTAATGTGAAGAAGATCTTGGACAGATGTATAATCTACCAGTATGCTAAAGGAAAGCAGCAAAACACTGGGTTGTACCAATTTTTGTTTATTCCAAACAGGATGTGGGATGTTATAAGTATGGATTTTGTTCAGGGATTTCCAAGAACCCAGAGGGGAAATTGTGGTGGTTGATATATTTTCAAAGATTACACATTTCATACCATGCCAGAAAACTAGTGATGCTACCCATATATAAAATTTGTTTTTCAAGAAGATTGTGAGATTGCATGGGTTTCCCAGAAGTATAGTCTGAGACAGAGATACTAAATTTGTGGGACACTTTTGGAGGACCTTGCGGAAGAAGTTGGGGAAAAACTTGTCATTCAGTTCATCATATCATCCTCAGACAAATGGACAAACTGAGGTAGTGAATCAAAGCTTAGGGAATCTGTTAAGGAGTTTTTTCACTGAACATAATAGTCAGTGGGATCAAATTTTTTCACAAGAAGAGTTTGCATAAAATGACTCACCAAATAGGAGTAGTGGTAAAAGTCCATTCCAAATAGTGTATGGAATGCATCCAAGAGGAATTTCATAATTAATATATTTAGGACGAGATGAATTCTAAAGTGCGGGAGCATATGATTTTTTTGAAGAGATGTAGAAGTTGCATGATCAAATCGAAGGACAACTACATGATAGCATCTAGAGATATAAGAGCAGAATAGACCAGAAAAGAAAAGATGTTAATGTTGAAATTGGAGATCAATTCTTAGCACACTTGAGGAAGGAAATATTTCTGAAAGTGAAATATAATAAGTTGAAGATGAAGAAGATAGGACCTTGTAAGATCCTCAGAAAATTTGCTACAAATGCTTATGAGATTAAACTGCCAAAGGACATTGGAATATCACCAATATTCAATGTAGCAGATTTATACCCTTACAGGATGGATGATATAGAAGGGACAAATGATCGAGAGAATATTTAGTGGAAACGATAGTTTCCCATACTAGAGAAGTCATATATAGTGAAAATTTTGGATCAAAGGATTGCTAAGAAGACCAGGAGGAAAGTTTATTATGAGTATATGGTTAAGTGGAAATATCATCCAACTGAAGATGTCAGTTGAATAACTGAGACTGATATCCAGAAACATGGAAAGACAATGAAGGAGCTCATGGATAGGACTCCATGAATCATTTTTTCCATTCGGGTATGATACAGGAGCATCGCCATCAACATTCAATGAGGCCATGTGGAATATGACTCAACATCCAGCGCGCGCATTTAAGCTAGTTTGGATTCCAAGGAGAGAATGTCACCTTAATATTTTGAAAGTATTATAATTAATGCCCCATAAGATTTTGAGGCTAGAGCCATTGTAAACACTCTAGGAGATTGTAAGTTCTTTAATTACCTATACGATTGTACAGATTTTGAGCATCGACTCATATATGGGTTTTAATTATTCATGTATTCTAATAATATTAGTGGTAGGATAATTTAATTGTGATATGAAAACACTAAGATAGTCTGGAGGGAAAGCTTGAGAATCCCCCTCAAGTATAAATACATGTAATCTATGCCCAAAAGAAGCCACTGAAAAAAGAGAGAGATTAAGAAGAGTTGTTGGGATTATTGTTATTCTTGTTGAGAGAAGAAGTTGAGAGTTATAAGAACTCTTGTAAATGTTTGTTGGAGTAATATAAAAGAGGATATTTGCTTCACATGTCTGAGTTTTCTTATATCTGAGTATTTGGGTAATGTTATGCTATCTATATTCTTGTGTTTATATGTATGTGTATGTATTTCATGGTTGAATGAATGGACCTTTGATTTTCTGTAAGTTTCAATTGTTTCTCTTCTGAAATCCTAGTGCAAGGACTTCACAGTTCCCCCACAAGGAGTTTGAAGCTAGATTCATTTACAGACTTGATAGCTCAAGAGAGAAAATGTGAATTGTGTAGAACGAGTGCAAGGAGTGCATGTATACCCGTCTTAGTATAAAATATAGAAGGTAAGTCCCTTGCAAGGTGTGCACAGGGCCAACACTTAGTGAAGTGTTTAAAATAGCTCTAAGGAGAGCGAGAAGAAGGAGTGCGCAAGATATTTTTCTAAGTCTCAAGCTCACACGAAGTAATGCAAGTGTGCACGAGAGACTAAGTTTTTTAAAGTTGGTAAAGCTCAGGAGAAATAGTGAGTAGAAGTCCTTGAAGGAAGGATTCATCTTTGTTTGGAGGTTGAGCGAACGAGATCCACCTAGGGAGGAGCCATACCTTTTACAACCATCAGATCTATGAAAGGATAACAGTTGTTAACCCTTTAAGTCCTTCATACATCATGAATTCAGAAGTTTTAGGGTGTGTATTGTAGAGGAGAAACATTTCCTAAAGTCCTGACACCCAATGTTAATCTAGGTAGTTGGTAGACATGGGATACGTTTCCATAGATCAAGCATGGTCTGGAAGTCAGGCTATCTGACGAATTTGAAGTGTTGTAGTAAGAGCACGCATAAATCTCGAAGATAGAAAACCCTAAGTGGATCTTAACCATTGGTGTCAGGTACACATGTCGGTGGATTGCTAGTGGTTCATAAATCCTACAGCTTGGGAGAATAGAGGCGCAAAATGTTTTCGACCGAGAACTATTGAAGGCCCGAATGTTGGAGTAGATCTCGACCTTCTATTGAGAGGGACATGTGGATCACAGATCCATCCCATCAGTAGTTTGGAGTTCAGAGGATTTGAAGTGTTGTATCATGGAAATCTCTAAATCTCAGAGTCCTGGAATCTCTATGAGCCATAGATCTCGACGCATAGTGTGAGTCGTTGATCCCCTCTTTTATTCTGTTGTTTTTGAATTCGACGTTCAAGATAATATTAGTGTGTGGTTGTTAGAACTCCTGAAGCTCGGAGCTCTGAAGTGCTGGAAATTTCCTCCTTTCGAAAGTTTATCCCACAGGTTTGACTCGAGGTCATGTGGAATTCTCCATTGAAGTGACAAGACCCTCGCAAATGAAAATTTGCACACACGGAGAAGGAAAAAGGCTTGTGGTAGATAATTTCGAGGGTTCAGCTAGGACCCGAGAGCTAATTCAACTCCCTTGTTTGAATGATACTAGACCGAGAGGTCGCGTGAGCCCCAAGAGTGGTGGGGGTTTTCATCAAACTGGGTGATAATTGTACTCACTAAGAACATCAAGGTCTAGATCATTCTAGAATCTTATTGTTATGTCTAGTCCCAAAAATATAAAGGATAAAACTTAAAATAGTTTCTAAGAACTATTGTTTTCTAAATACCTCAAGACCTTCAAAAGTAGGGAAATTATCCTATTTGCTAAAGATATTTATAGGAGTGCTAAAAAGAAAATTAAAATAGTAAAAGGTTATGTCTTCCATATATGACACATATGAACTAATTAATTAGGTTGCTTACCAAAACATTCAAAGTTGTAGCATAAAAGAATATATATTCAAGACGCAAGTAACCAAACCTATACCAAGATAGTAAAATCTTATGAGAAGAAAAAAAATATTGAATTTGATTTAAGAGTCCTCCTAAGAGGGGTTGTGTAGATAAAAATGATAAATTGTAGCTACTACACCTAAATTTTCTCTAATTCCTACTTTAAATCGAGCATAACTAATTTGGCATTAAGTAATTAAAAATATTTTATGCTAAAAACTAAGGGAATAGTTTTGGGTCACACTGTGTCTTCTGTGTGAATAAAAATTGATCCAACAAAGATAGAAGTCATTTCCAAGATTCTGGTGCCGAAGATCCAAAAATATCTCAAGATTTTATTAGGCCATGCTAGTTGCTATAGATGATTCATTGAAAATTCCAAGAAAATTGCATCTCCATTATTTAAACTTCTTACCAAAGATAATGATTTTTTCTGGAATACTCCTTGCCAAACTGCTTTCGAAACTTTTTAAGAGAAACTTTATGTAGATCCTATTTTTAGAGAACTAAATTGGTTCCTCCCATTTTATATATCTATAGATACCTCTGACACATATTTAGGAGCAGTGTGAGGATAGAAGGAAAATCAAGTATCTTATGCCATTTATTTTGTGAGTAAAAACATGACACTCCTTGAATGGAATTATATTGTTACGGAAAAAGAATTCCTTGGAGTAGTGCATGTCATCAATAAATTTAGGCACTATATTACAAGGTATGATATATTCATCCACAGTGATCTTTCAACCATTAGATTCCTAATGAATAAATAAATTACTAATGGTAAGATTGCCAATTGGCTTCTTTTGTTACAATAATTTAATATCACTATAATAAATAAACATGGAAAAGAGAATGTAGTTGAAGACTTTATTTCCATGATTCATAATGAAGGTGAACTAGTTTTTGTTAATGATAATTTTATTGATGAGCATATTTTGTCGATATCTAGTAAATCTCTTTGGTTTGCAAATATCGATAACTATTTATCTATAGGAAAGTTACCTCAACAACTTTTAACAAAGGAGAATCAAAATATCATCAAACTCAGTGCCACTTACTCATGGATTGGTAGAGAATTTTTTCATACAGGACCTGGTCTAATAATTCAGAGATGTGTATGAGAGGATGAAGTATTTGACATATTGAAGGCATGCCACAATGAGCCAAGTGGAGGCCATTTGGATGATAAAAGAACTACATACTAAGTCCTTCATTTGTGGCATTATTGTCCCACTCTTTTCAGTGATGCCAAGAAGTAAATTAGAAGCTATGACAGTTGTCAACGGATGGGCCAACCAATGCATGTAGTTGAAATTCCTCTACAACCCCAGGTACTCATAGAGCCATTTGAAAAATGGGCCTTAGACTTTCTCGGATGTATTTTTCCAATGTATAGGAAACAAAAGGTATATTTTTTTATGTATTGATTATGTCACTAAATGGGTAGAAGGTAAACCTCTTTTTCATGATGATG
>SNQJ01S0063918.1:3956-20319 GCA_010110895.2 Picea sitchensis | reverse complement strand
ATATAACTAAATTGGTGGGATCCCATCATGTGAATTATGATGAAGAATGACTCTTTTTAACTCAGCACTCAGGATTTCCTTGCAGAATATCTCTACATTTCTAAATGTTCTCCAAGGCAAATTGATAATTGGTTGGTTATGTACAAATTGAGTTGAGTAAATTAAATGGTTGTGTAATGGCCCTCCTGGTTACTATTTTTGCACTTATGTTTGGCCTTTTGTCAGGACTCTGGTCATCACTATGTTACGACTAGTTTTCATATGGTAAAGGTTCAAGCTTCAACTCACACCCTCCTTGGTTCACATTGTGTTTGGCTTAGGTTGTGGTTACTCTGTATTGCTCAACTTTTGGAGAAAATAAGAGAGTTTTTTACTTTTCCTTTGTGTTTTCCACAACATGTATGAGTTTCTTGTCTTCCATTCATTATTCACTCTGCTCCAAGGTAGAATAGATGGTTGGATCTTAGATTTTTCTTCCTGGGTGATTTATTTCTAAAGTTACAGTGGCTAATATATATGCTTAATCTCTGGGAGTTGGTTGGCATGTTGTAAATGGTTTATGGTTCCTTTCCTATTGAATTTCTAGATTATGGTTTCGTAAATGATATTGTTGTTCCCTATCATAGTTGAGGAATCTAGTTTCGAGGTTGTTGATAATAGATTGGTTATGATTATCCATTTTTGGGACTGGTACTGGTAACTGTGGTATGTTATGAATCTTTGTTTCGCTCCTTTTGCAATCTCAAAATAGGTTTACGTCCATTAATAGAAATAGTGTTTTGGTTGTGACGATTTTGTTTCTTGATGTGTCACATAGTCATAGGTGACTTTTTGGCCTCTATTATACCTTTCCCCATATAAATTGTTATGTTCGGACTGTGGGTGTTGTTTGTGACCTTCTGTGGTATGAGAGAACTGTTGTTATGAATGAAACGAATAAAAAAGGTTTTGTTTTCCCCTAGGTGTCGACCATGACCTAGTCTGAATTTATGTGACCGTTGGCTGGTGAATGCAAAGCTTGGTTCTTGTTTTATGATTATTTTTTGGATGGTGGCACTGTCGAAATTCCTCCCATAGTATTGAAGGTATACGAGGGAAATTGTTTCATGTCACATTGGATTCAACTATGTCATAGTTTGTAATGATGGTGTTAGATTTTTGGTTGTATAAACTCCATTAACTAATACTCTCTCCCTCCAGTCGGACCTGACCCTCTTTGGCTCGGTGGTTGTAAACACATGTTGGGGATTTAATTTGAGTTTGGTTATGATTGAACAGTGTGTAAACTAGTTCATTGCATCAATTGGTTGTGTGTTACCTATGAGGGTTTTTGTCGATTTTTATTGGTGGTATAACAGGGATGACACTAACCTATAAGTGGAGGGTTGATTTTCTTATGTTATTGCGATGTTTTTGGTCGATTTTTATTGGTGGATCATTGCTGAATAAAGCCACTAGACCTTCAAACCCAGTCTATCACATGATAAGCATTGAAGGGTTGACATTAAACTTATGTCTAATTTTGGTTGGTATAGATTGCACTCCATTGTACCCTTAGTTGGTCTGAGTTTTGTTACTTGGATAATTTTTTTTGTTAAGTAACATATGAAATTAAAAGCCTGCAATTAAAAGGAAACAAATTTTGTAGTGAATGAAGATGGTTGTAGTGGTTTTATTTCAATGATATGATGTTAAACGTGCACAGTTAAAGATGACCAGTATGGTGGCATAATTCCTATAGAAATTGGTTTATGTTAAATATTTTATAATGTTTAATTAAATTATACATAATAGTCATTTGAATATTTTAAACCTCTCCTTGTTATATAACTTTTGGATTATGTTATTTTATGTGGAAGTTAAATGGTTTGTATTGGTTGTTCTCGTCCCTACCTGTTGGTTGGAGTAATTTTGCTTTCGATGTTAGACAGTTTTAATGCTTTGTAAATTTGTTCGTCTGATAAAAAAAATGACAGAGGTAACCTAAAAACCACTTTAGAGCTGGGTACTAGCCTGCTCAAGTCAGAGAGGGATCTCTCCTATCACTTGGTATTTAATAAATGAGTTTTCTTTAACAAATCAATGGCTAGGTTTTGTTTCTTTGAAGGGTTTTTTATAATTTTGTTGGCAAGGAAGGGGAGGGACACTTAGGGATATGGAGTCAAAATTCTAAAATGAATGGAAGCACTGACTCGTCAGTAGAACTCTCCAAAGGATAAATGCTAAATGAGGCGATAAATCTAAGTTATAAATTGTAAATTTTCAAAGTGTAAGAAGAAAAGAAAAACATATAACTATATCAGAGCATAAAATAAATGAATTCTGACATTAGTTAGGAAGAACTTAACACAGTTTAAATTGATTAAACTAAGAGCATCACAAGATGAATTCTATGCCTTTAACTATCCAATTTAAACAGTAGATAGTGAAAATGGAATTTAAGCATACATGAAATATATACAAAGAGAGGAGACAAAACTTAGATCACCAACATTAGAATATTTTCATGGAAACTTCAAGACTTCTTCATGTGTATTCTATTCAGCTTTAGAAAATTACATTCAAGTTTTGAATAGCTAAAATTGTGCCCTTGCACTTCTGCAAACCTCTAATACATTTGGAACTCCTAATATTTATACAAGTTGAGTTCCTTTGGTTTGAAACCGATTACAATGATTAGCAAGAAAGCATTTCATGATCTGGATTCAGGCTCTTCTGGCGTTTCAATTTCTTTCTTCGCCACTTGTTCTTCTCTGGTCTTCCACATGATCTTCCATCTTCAGTGACATCTGGACATCATCTACTGGACCTTGGAAAACTGCATTTTTTCTTACCTAGCCTCACTATCTCCTTCCATTGCAAGTCATATGGGATATCATAATCTGTCATTTCCTTTATCAAAATATCCAGGTCAATACAAGAAGCATATGACATGAATGGTAGTCCAAGTTTGATTGTTTTGAACTGATTCAGAATCTCAAAGTCCGTAATAAGATGCTCAACTAATGTAGCTCCTTTCAGATTTTCGTCTAGGATTTCAAACTTGGAGTTATCCATTTTTCATTGACTGAGATGAGCATTTTATTCTTCCTCATCATACAATTTTCCTTTTCCATCCCAAAATGGTGGAAGGCATTTGATAAACTATTCTTCAAACAAATCCTTGAACTCTTGCACACTTTGCTCCATCTGTGTTTCCTTGGTTTGGATTCATTTCAATAGGTTATGTTTAACAATAACCCTCTTGGCCCAGATAATCAATGTTGTTCTATCTTTAACTCCGATAGTCTGAAGGTCTACAGTAGGAATGTAGTTGAGTATATTTATGGTGTTTTGGGAGATTCTAATGGTTTCTTTGCTAAAGTTTCATTCACAACAGTGCACCTACCTCTAGATGTGATGGCTATGTTGTATTTATCATTAATGACATTCAAATATACTCTAAACTTGGCAACTTCATCAGCTATAAAGTCCCATATGATATGCTTGGCCCCTTGCAACAAGCCTTTTCCTCTTAATCTCATCTTCAATTTATCTATCCTTTCCTGCAAGACTTCATTCTCCTTTTGAAATTGAGACATTCTTTCATCCTTTATCTGCATCTCCTGCTTCAATTTCTCTATGCTTCCTTTTATCCCTTTGATTTCTCCTTCTTTCAAGCTAACTTGTGACATAGTCTGGACAAGTCCTTCAATGTTTGGCCCAGCTTCTGCAGCAGGAGGTAAAACTACAACCTTGTTTAGCAATTCTAGCTGCTCTTATGACCACTTCACCTTTTCTCATTCTAGCTGCAATGCCCTAGCCTTGTAGTCCAATTCCTCTTGAATAAGTGTTTCCTTTTCCTGTTCTAGAGCAACCAATTTTGTTGTTTGTGGATGCTCTGTGGCAAACATTTTCAATTTATTCTTCAAGCTTTGAATTAATTTGTCTTTTTCATCGAATGAGGATTTCACCCCTTGGGGGCCTTCAGATTCCAGCCTCTTGACCCGAGTCTACAAATCTCTACTAGATTATTTTTCTTGCCTCAACTGCCCTTCCAATTTCATTGCATAAGATGAGATCTTTTAATTCTTCAATCTTAAACTCTAGTAATCAAAATACAACATATAACTAGTATTCTTGTGGAATTTGACCTTTTCTGGAGCACTGATGTTGTCATACATTATATTTATCTCAAAGACTTTGTCTTCATTGAAAATACAATGTTAAAGGTCCTATTCTCAACATCCCTTATTGTGAACAGAGAAGATTTATGTTGAGAATTATTTTCCACTTAAGGGACTAGATCCCTCATCTAACCCATAGTTATGTTTCCTTTTTCAGCATAATGTTTTGACAAATATTCTTTAGATTGATAATATGCCCTAGATGTTTTATCAAAGATGTGTTTCTTGTTGCTAAATTTTCTTGAGACACCTTCACTTTGGAGTTTTCTTTCCTTTTCAGCCTCTACAGTGCTAGTACCACTTTCCACCATATCCAGATTTACTTGTTCTCTAGGCTCTTCCTTTTCTAAATCCACTATCTGTGGGGATTGTGTAATATTCATATTCTTAGGAGAATTCTACTAATCACTGGTTCCTATGGCCTCTGAACTGATTCTCTTGTTGTAAACAGTCCTCTTAGGAACTTTGACTATCATTTTCTGAGAAGCTTGTTGTGTTTGACTATTTTGTAGGGTTGCCTCCACTTGTTGTGTTTGACTTTGTTGTAGGGTTTCCTCCACTTGTTGTTTTTTACTTTGTTGCAAGGTTGCCTCCACTTGTTGTGTTTGAGTTGGTTGCAATATTTCTTCCATATCAACACAAAATTCTAGGTTTTCCATCTTAAGAAAACCCTCAACATGTTCATGCTCATAAGGGGCCTGTTTGTTCATCAATCTTCTCTTGGATATGATTTGGTGTGGATCATATATTCTTCCCTATAGCTATGAAAAAACAAACTCGTTGAGATTTTCTTAAATCTGAGATAAGAAGGATTTAGTTTTGACAATGAAGGGGCCAATGATAAAAGGCAACTTGAGGTTGGAAGCTTTGTGCAACTTTAGGAAATGCTCTGTCTCAAATGTAATTATTTTCTTGATGAATTCAAGGGAAAATATTATGGGGGTTAGAAAAATAGGCAATAGATAGGGGGATTCATGAAAACCATAAACCCATATTACTATTGAGTGCATGAATAGTACCCAATCCCCCACTATGTTCTCTGGATTTGGCTGTAGATAGCTCCTCATGTCATCCAAAACTCTAGGTAGGCTGGTGTTGAAAATCAAACTGTAAACTCTGGACATGACTTTGTTTATGAAGATAAGCAACGTAATCCTTTTACATTCAATTGATATAAATGTTGCTTCAGGAAATTCTCTCTTATCGGTTTTTAGGAAAATCTTCAGCAGATAGGTGTAGTATTTGAAATGTATTAGAGAGTGAAAATTCACTAGTTGTTTATGGATATTATCAGCTATGAATTGATCATAACTGATGTAGACTGACAAACTAGGCTCTGACTTAAAAAAGGTCAAAAGAAAATCGAGCATGACTTCGACCACATGTTTTTCATTGTATAGACATAAAACTTTACTCAAAAGGGAAAAGACCCATTGGACTTCAATAACCATTATACTCACATTCATTGGCAAAGACAGACTCTCTGAAAAATGTTTTGGTTTGACAATTGTTTGCAAAAACATATCTCAGACCTATGATGGGCATTCTCTGTATACCCTAATCCGATTTTCTTCATTGAAAGGTTAATAATTTGTGGAAAAATACTATGGTATACTGAGGGACTCTCGAATCAACAGACTCTCTACTCTACACATGACCTCGAACCATCGTTTATTCACGATGTCTCTTTCTTCATGCGAATATTGTTCGGCGCACCAACCTACAAATTCGGGAAAAAGGAAAGTGATTTTGACAACATAAGGGACTATGGTAGCATGGAATGCTTCAAGGAACGATATACACCTTCCTACTTTATCGGACATATTGCTTTCTGGACATAGAGATGGGCAAAATGGTGATTTTGGTATCAAAAATGTCTGAATCTTGGTCAATTAGGGCTTCTTCATTCGCCAGATGATCTTGTTCTTTTATTGAGGTTATGATAGGATTCATGGTTGTGATGAAAAATACCTGGAAACTATTAATTAAGGTTGGTTGTCATTGATGTCAACCCTTGAAGAAAGTTCGGTAGTGAGTTCCGGTAGCACAAAGGTTTGGGTAATGGACCAAAGGTTGTTTCATGTACAATGGTATGAGTTTTAATATATTTGAAGGTAACATTATTCTATATCGATAGTACATGTCATTCCATTTCTGTTTTTATGTGGAACATCACATAACTCCTCATGGTTAGAGAGTTACGACCATGTGAACTTGGAGAACCCAGTTTTGGGTAATGGACCCAAGTTTGTTTGATGGATAACGGTATGAGTTTTGATATATTTTCAGGTAATAATATTCTATATGGATAGTACATGTCATTCCATTTCTCTAGTGGTATGTAACATCACATAACTCCTCCACCAGTTTGAGTTA
The DNA here is from genome assembly GCA_010110895.2 of Picea sitchensis. Classification (NCBI taxonomy): domain Eukaryota; kingdom Viridiplantae; phylum Streptophyta; class Pinopsida; order Pinales; family Pinaceae; genus Picea; species Picea sitchensis. Next base: position 13,777 of record SNQJ01S0063918.1, on the reverse strand, counting down.
TGGCCTTCACGAGAAGTTAAGGAGGACCCTCATATGTTGGCTTGAAGCCAAAGGTCAAAGTAGTCAAAGTGGTTTAAGAGATTTTAGAAAGTAAATAATAAAATGAAGTGATGGTTGTACTATAATTCAAATTGAATACAAAATAAATTATTTAAATAATAGAGATTTAATGGAGAAATTAGAAGTGGGTTAAAATTATTTAAATAATAAATTTAATGGAGAAATTAGAAGTGGGTTAACCCTAAAATAAGGAAAGTGGGCAAAGTGACCTAGAAGATGTTTTTAAGGAAGCTACTTGGAGAGTATAAATAAGAGGCAAGTCTCTCTCATTTAATACACACTTGAGAATATTAAATATCTATAGGTTTATAAGGTAACCAAAGGATATCTAAGATGAATTTTTGAGGAAAGTGAAGAAAAGAAGGTCGGAATTCAAGGAAGGGTAAATTATTTTGATGATGCTTTCTAAGGTATGTTATTTACAGGTCATCTCACCATTTTTGCAATAAAAAAATTTCTAGAATGATTCATACCTTGAAATTTCTATTCCATTGAGGAAACATATCCAAGTATTTGCGGTAAAAAAATCATCTTGTGGGTTGTTGTAGTTTTGGATTTATACTCTATGGAAAATATTGTTTGTGGCTAGTCCTGAAACTAGTCTAAAATAGGTGTTTTGGGTAAAAACGTCATAAATTATTCATATTAGATCCAAATTTATTAATAAAAAATGTGTCGGTTATATTATTGTCTTTATTATGTCATGTAACATTTTCAGATAAATTCAACAAATATTCCATGCGGGGCATGATCTACAAAGTCGCTCTCTAGAATAAGCCAGAATTCAGCAAGGTATGCCATTTTTGCTATAACTCTTTTTCTGAGAGGTTCCAAGTAGTGAAACCTGTAGTAATTGCACAAAACAGACTGAAGAACATTTTGTATCAGTTTCAGATATTTATTCATTATAGGTACAAAGTTATGATTATTTCAAGTTAGGTTTGTTGACTAATCCAAAACTAGCCATGTGAGACTAAAGAAAAGTTTGATGAAAATGATAGTATCTTATTGTTAAAGTTAAGGAAGGTTTGTAGGTATGTGATAATATACACCATGTCTATTACAAAGTTACAAATCATATTTGGATGATGTTATTGATGATGGATTTTGGTTGAGGTACATGTTGGGTACATGGTTGAGACAAGTAGTTGATCAGTTGGCACATACATGAGGTGTATAATTGATGATGTTGGTACATATTGATGAGTCATAGTTGATGAGTAGTTGACACATGATTGGTACATACTTGGTACATGGTTAGATGCACTTGTTTATGGTGCAGGCCATTTGCAAGTTGGTGCATGGTTGATGCACTTGTTTATGGTACATGTTGATTACAGGTTGAGGTACAGGTTGAGGTACAGGTTGATGCACAGTTCAGGTTTATTGGTACAGTTGTACAATAGTATATATCACAGTGATAGGTTGACAGTGATTCCATCATTCTACTTCTACTTCAAGGTGGTTGGACGGGGCAAGGACAGGTGGTTGTAGCCACCTTTCGGTTGTAGCCAAAGAACATAGGGGGTTGTAGCCTCCTTCTGGTTGTAGCCAGAGTTTTGGGGAGTTGGAGCTTCCATCAGGTTGTAGCCTAAGAAACTAGGAAGTTGGATCCTCCTTCCAGTTGCAGCTGGAAAACAAAGGAAGTTGGTGCTTCGAATGACTGTAATTCTTCAAGACATATAAGAAAAAATATTCCGTGGTTTTCTCCCTGTTTGGGTTTCCACGTAAAACACTGGTGTACTTTGTATGTGTGTGATTGTTCATTTCTTATTTCTCATTATTCGATAATAATTCTACATTGATATAACACTTGGATTATTTGAAGAAAAAGGATTATAATTACGCTATTATTGATTCACCCCTCCTCTCAGTAATCCAACAATTGGTATCAGAGTAGGTTCCTTTAGAAATCAGTTTAACCACTAAAAGGTAAATCATGGAGAGTATCGACTTATAAAAAAATGGAATACCATAGTTTGATTGACAAAAGTATGTCTTTTGGAGCATAAGGATGAAGACATATATACAGGCACAAAGATTTCAAGTTTGGCAATCAATTGTAGATGGATACACAACACCAGCAGTTCCACCAACAAATGACAAAGTGGTAAAACTCGGTGAGAATAATTCCAAAGCCAAAAATGCACTTTTCAATGGTCTCAATAATACGGTATTCACCAAAGTTTCACACTGTAAATCCGCTAAAGAGATTTGGGACAAGCTTCGAAATATTTATGAAGGAGATATAAAAGTCAAAGAAGCAAAGCTTCAAACTTACAGAGGCTAGTTCGAAAAACTAAAAATGAAGGAAGATGAAGATATCGCAACCTACTTTTTACGAGTCGATGAAACAGTAAATGCGATCAAAGGATTGGGAGAAGAAATCGAAGAATCTGTAATTTTTCAAAAGGTACTAAGATCTCTTCCTATGAGATTCAACCCTAAGATATCAACACTAGAAGAAAGATCGAATCTAAAATCAATAAGCATGGATGAACTGCATGGAATATTCAAAGCATATGAAATGAGAACTGAATAGGAAAATCCATATGTAAAAGAAGCAGCCTTCAAATCATCCAAAAGATCAAAGAAAAAGAAAAAGGAACAAGAAGAATATAGCAGCAGCAGTGACGTCTCGAAAGATGATGAAGAAGTGGCCAACTTCAACAAAATACTGAACAAGGGAACCAATGGTAGGTATAGAGGTAAGCCTCCTTTAATTTGTTTTAATTGTGATGATATTGGTCATTTTTATAACAAATGTCCTCATAAGAAAAAGAGAAATGATGAAGGTTACTCAAAAGGAAAATACACATATAAAGGCAAAAGAACTACAAAGAAAGATTTCAAGAAAATCTTATGCATCAAAGAAGACATCTCATCATCAGATGAAAATGAAATCAATGACAGTGAGACAAGAAGAGTTCTATTCATGGCAGTAAAAGAATCTAACAAAGAAGACTCCGAAGAAGAATATGAAGAAGCCGAAGAAGAATGTGAAGAAGTCGAAGAAGAAATTGAAGAGGCAGAAGTTGACTATCGAAAAGAATTAATGTGTTCCATATAAGTTATCAGAAGAGAAAAAAAGAAAAACAAAAAACTACAAGCAGAATTAGACAAGAAAAAGGACACTCGAGAACTAGAACAAATGGTCACAAAACTGAAGGTTTAAATAGAAGAAGATAAAAGAATTGAAGAATCACTCAAATAATAGCTAGAAGAAAAGGACAAGATCATTGGAAACTTGGAAACAGAGATTGTCACACTAAGAAAGGATATTCAAAAGAAAAATATGCAGAATAACCCAAAATTTCTGGATGACATTATCAGCAGTCAAAAATCTCATATTGACAAGTCCGGACTTGGATACAATCAGATAGAAAAGGGATCAAGCTCCAAAACAACAAAGCAAGAAACAAATCCAAAAAGCTATGCAGAAACAATCAAAGGGGATAGGAAGATATACAAGGAATTTACAGGGAGACTTCTTTATTGAGAAGATTCGGATTTCAGAATCAACAACAGATAGATAGACCTCAAGAAGAAGAAGGATTTATAAGATCACCTCCTTTCAGAAGATCTTCAACTCCCAGGTATCGAACTATATTTTTTGGTTTATGTTATGCATGTCATAATTTTGGACATAAAGCTGTGAATTGCAGAGCTAACAATAGGAACAATAACAACTTTGAGAGTCATACACAAAGGGGTTATTCAAGAAGACCTAGTGAAACACAAGGAAGAAGTTACAACAGGTTTGAATCTTTGATCACTCAAGTGGAATGTTACAAATGTAAAAAAATTTGGACATGTGGCCAAATATTGCAGAATGACAGTCCCTCCTAAAGAACCTCAACATAATAACAACAGTCACAGACAAGAACCTTAGAAAATGACATGGATAAGAAAGAAAGATCAGTATAGCAATGAAGAATGCAAAGTCACTCTACAAGCTAAGAAGAAGAAACACGGTATGTATGTTGACAGTGGGTGTTCAAAACACATGACAGGTGATAGAGACAAATTTCTTACATTACAAAAGGAAAGAAATGGATCAGTCTCCTTCGGAAATGATAATTCAGCCAAAATCTTTGCAGAAGACACACTCCGAGATGGGAACAAGAATGAAAAGGCACAAAATGTTCTACTAGTAGAATATATGAAACATAATCTTCTAAGTATGAGTCAAATGTGTGACCAAGGTCATAAAGTTACTTTTGATTCACAAAAGTGTGATATAAGAAGAGAAGGTTTAGGGAAATTGCTCGGTATAGCTGCAAGAACTTCAAACAACATATATGTGTTAAGTGAAATTGGAAATGAAAAGTGTTGTCTAGAAAATGAAGATGAAAGTTGGCTATGGCACAGAAGAATGGGTCACATTCATTTTGATAACCTGGTCAAAGTCAACAAAAGAGAAGCAGTTACAGAAATTCCCCAGATCATGAAACCAACCAACACTTTATGCAAGCATTGTCAACATGGAAAGAAAACAAAGACCAGGTTCAAATCAAAGGAATATTCAACAACAAGACCACTGGAAATTGTGTATATTGTTCTAATTGGACCAACAACAACGAAGGGATTAAAAGGTGAGAGATACTTTATGTTATTAGTTGATGATTATACAAGAATGACTGCAGTTTGCTTTCTCAAGAAAAAATCAGAAGCTTTTGAAACCTTCAAGATCTACAAGGAAATGATTGAAAATGAGATGGATTCAAGAATAAAATGCTTGAGATCTAATAATGGAGGAGAGTTCACTTCAAAGGAATTTATGGACTACTACAGCAGTCATGGAATAAAAAGGCAATTATTCATTGCTAGGACACTTCAACATAATGGAGTTGTTTAAAGAAAGAACATGACAGTATAGGAAATGGCTCAAACAATGCTATTGGATTCCAAATTGACAGATATATTTTGGACATAGGTAGTGCATACAATAGTTCACATTCAAAACAGAGTAATGCTCAAAAATAACATTGATAAAACTCCCTACGCGTTATGGAAAGGAAGAGCAATAAATGTGAAGCACTTCATATTTTTTGGAAGCAAATACTACATCAAAAGAGAAGATGGCAAAATGGGAAGGTTTGGATCTCGTGTGGAAAAATGAGTACTTGTTGGTTACTCAAGTACAAGGAAAGAATACAAGTGTTACAATCTAATATTGAACAAAGTTGTGGAAAGAATCAACGTAACAATTGATGAAACAGGTAGACTAGAACCAAAGGAAGAAGAAAATAAATCAATTGAACGACTTTTCGATGAAGAAGAAGAAGATGAAGTAGAAGAGGAAGATGAAGAGAATCCAACAGAAATAGAAGAGCAAGTTCAACAAGTATCTCCAAAGACACCTAGCAGATGAGTACAGAAGAATCATCATTCATATCAGATTATTGGAAACAAAGATGAAGGAGTTGAGACTAGAAGAAAAATTTGTTCACCAGAACAAACACACCTAGCACTCTTATCTACAATTGAACCAAACTGTTTTGAAGAATCCAACAAGGATGAATCTTGGAATAAGGCCATGAATGAAGAATTGGATCAAATAGATAAAAATGACACTTGCGAACTAGTTCCAAGACCAAAGAATAAGAATGTGATCGGCACAAAGTGGGTCTTCAGGAATAAATTGAATGAAGATGGACAAGTTACAAGGAACAAAGCTATATTGGTATGTAAAGAATATGCACAGATTGAAGTAATCAAGTTTGAAGAGACATTTTCCCCAGTTGCCAAAATGGAAACAATATGATTGCTTTTAGCTTATGCTTGCTCCAAAAATGTTAAAGAATATCAGTTGGACGTAAAATCAGCTTTTGTGAATAGGGAACTTGAAGAAGAAGTCTACATTGAACAACCAGAAGGATTTCAGTTGTCAGAGAACACAGATTATGTGTGTAAATTAAAGAAGGACCTGTATGATATAAAAAAGGCTCCTAGAGCATGGTACTCTAGATTGGATAAGTATCTGTAGCAGGCATGTTTCAGAAAAGGAAGTGCAGACAACAATCTCTACATCAAGGTAAGTCAAGGTAATATTTTATTAATTGAAGTTTATGTTGATGATATTATTTTTGGTAGTGATGATGACAGGTTAAGCCAGACATTTGCAAAATATATGCAGAATGAATTTGAAATGTGGTTACTTGGAGAACTATCCTTCTTTCTAGGACTTCAGATATGTCAAAGAAACCAAGGAATTTTTATTTCTCAAACCAAGTATATCATAGAAATGTTAAATAGGTTTGGAATGGAATATTCCAAACCAGTTATCACTCTCATGCAAACCAATTGCAAGTTGAGAAAAGATGATGATTCGAAGTCTCCAGATCAAAGGAAATATAGGTCAATGATTGGCAACCTACTGTATGTGACAACATCTAGACCATATGTAATGCAGGCAGTTGGACAAGTGGCATGATTTCAAGCAAAACCAAAGGAATCACATATATTAGCAGTGAAGAGGATTTTCAGATATCTCAAAGGATAGAAGAGTTTGGATTATGGTATCCAAAATGAAAGGATCTATCTCTAATTGCCTACACAGATGCAGATTGGGTAGGTTGTATTGATGACCGAAGAAGCACCAGTGGAGCAATGTTCTACTTGGGTGAGTGATTAGTATCATGGATAAGAAAGAAACAATCATCAATATCTCTATCTACAGCTGAGGCAGAGTATATTGCAGCAACAACTTGTACATAGGTTCTTTGGATGAAACAAACTTTGACAGATATACATGTTGATTATGATGAGCCCATTCCAATATATTGTGATAATACAAGCACCATCATTTTTTTAAAGAACCCGGTGATGCACTCCAAGACGAAGCACATTCCAATCAAGTATCACTTTCTACTGGAACAGGTTGCAGAAAAGAACATCAGAGTTGATTATGTGGGTACAAAAGAACAAGTGGCATACATCTTTACAAAACCACTTCCATGGGAAGCCTTTGAATATCTTCGTTGAAGACTTGGAGTTATTTATACTCCACAATGAATGCTTTTTGAATGTTTTTTGAATGCTTATATTATATGTCTTAGATTTACATGAGGAAGCACCATAAGAAGACAATTCAGTCAGGGGGAGCATCCCCGGATGGGAATATACCTTTGCCATTGATGACAAAGGGGGAGAGATTGATCAGATGCAGAGGACAGAGGCATGGTTACAGAGAGAGCAGATTTATCAGATGCAGAGGATAGCGGCATCGTTCTAAAGGGAGCATGAGTGATATCATTTCATCATTGCTTCAAAGTGTTTCCATATATTCCAAATGGGGATATTGTTGATTAAGGTTGGTTCTCATTGATGTCAACCCTTGAAGAAAGTCCGGTAGCGAATTCTGGTAGCACAAAGGTTTGGGTAATGGAACAAAGGTTGTTTCATGTATAATGGAATGAGTTTTAATATATTTGAATGTAACATTATTCTATATGGATAGTAAATTTCATTCCATTTCTGGTGTTATGTGGAACGTCACATAACTCTTCACAGTTAGAGAGTTACGACCATGTGAAGTTGGAGAACCCAGGTTTGGGTAATGGACGTAAGTTTGTTTGATGGATAACGGTATGATTTTTGATATATTTTCAGGTAATAATATTCTATATGGATAGTACATGTCATTCCATTTCTGGTGGTATATGGAACATCACATAACTCCTCACGGTTTGAGAGTTATGGCCTTACGAAGTTGGAGGACCCTCATATGTTGGCTTGAAGCCCCAAAATGTCAAAGTAGTCAAAGTGGTTTAAGAGATTTTAGAAGGTAAATAATAAAGTGAAGTGATGAGTGTACTATAATTCAAACTGAATACAAAATAAATTATTCAAATAATAAATTTAATGGAGAAATTAGAAGTGGGTTAACCCTAAAATAAGGAAAGTGGGCAAAGTGACCTAGAAGATGTTTTTAAGGAAGCTACTTGGAGAGTATAAATGAGAGGCAAGGCTCTCTCATTTAATACACACTTGAGCATATTGAATATCTATAGGTTTCTGAGGTAAACAAAGGATATCTAAGATGAATTTCTGAGGAAAGTAAATAAAGGAAGGCCGGAATTCAAGGAAGGGTAAATTCTTTTGATGATGCTTTTTAAGGTACGTTATTTACAGGTCATCTCACCATTTTTGCAATAAATTTTTTTCTATAATGAGTCAGACCGTGAAATTGCTATGCCATTGAGGAAACATATCTAAGTATCTATAGTAACCAATTCAGCTTGTGGGTTGTTGTATTTTTGGAGTTATACTCCGTGGAAAATAGGGTTTGTGACTAGTCCTGAAACTAGTCTAAAACAGGTGTTTCGGGTAAAAACGTCATAAATTATTCATAACAGTTCCAAATTCAGTAATACAAAATGTGTTTCTTATAGTACAATATTTAGTACATTTTTAATAGTTTCAGATCAATTCAAAAAATATTCTATGCGGGGCACGATCTACAAGGTCGCTCTCTAGAATAAGCCAGAATTCAGCAAGGTATGCCATTTTTGCTATAACTCTTTTTATGAGAGGTTCGAAGTAGTGAAACCTAGAGGAATTGCATAAAACACACTGAAGAACATTGTATATCAAGTTTTGATCGTTATTCATTACAGGTACAAAGTTATGATTATTTCAAGTTAGGGTTGTTTACTAATCCAAAACTAGTCATGTGAAACTAAAGAAAAGTTTGATGAAAATGCTAGTCTCTTGTTATTAAAGTTAAGGAAGGTTTGTGTGCATGTGATAATATAAACTAGGTCTATTACAGAGTTACAAATCATATTTGTATGATGTTATTGATTAGGGAATTTGGTTGAGGCACATGTTGGGTACATGGTTGAGACAAGTAGTTGATAAGTTGGCACATACATGAGGTGTATAATTGATGATGTTTGTACATATTGAAAAGTCATAGTTTATGAGTAGTTGACACATGATTGGTACATACTTGGTACATGGTTGGATGCACTTATTTATGGTGCAGGTTGATTACAGGTTGTTTGGTACAGGTTGGTGCATGGTTGATGTACTTGTTTATGGTATAGGTTGATTAAAGGTTGAGGTACAGGTTGATGCATGGTTGATGTATGGTTTAGATTTATTTGTACAGTTGTAAAACAGTATATCTCACAGTGACAGGTTGACAGTGGTTCCATCATTCTACTTCTACTTCAGGGCAGTTGGACGGGGCAAGGACAGGTGGTTGTAGCCACCTTCCAGTTGTAGCCAGAGAACATAGGGGGTTGTAGCCTCCTTTTGGTTGTAGCCAGAGAATTGGGGAGTTGGAGCTTCCCTCAGGTTGTATCCTAAGAAACTAAAAGGTTGTAGCCTAAGAAACTAGGAGGTTGGAGCCTCCTTCCAGTTGCCATTGGAAAACAAAGGAAGTTGGTGCTTCCAATGAATGTAATTCTTCAAGACATATAAGAAAAAGCATTCTGTGATTTTCTCCTGATTTGGGTTTCCACGTAAAGTATTGGTGTACTTTGTATGTGTGTGATTGTTCATTTCTTATTTCTCATTATTGGATAATAATTCTACATTGATATAACACTTGGACTATTTGGAGAAAAAGGATTATAATTACATTATTACTGATTCACCCCCCCTCTCAGTAATCCAACAATTGGTATCATAGAAGGTTCCTTCAGAAATTAGTTTAACCAATGAAAGGTATATCATGGGGAGTACCGACTTATACAAAAATGGAATACCACAGTTTGATGGATAGAAGTATGCCTTTTGGAGCATAAGGA
>SNQJ01S0063917.1:46858-87790 GCA_010110895.2 Picea sitchensis | reverse complement strand
AAAAAAAAAATCTATAATAAAATATAAAATTGCAAATGGACATTTTAAAAAACATTCTTGAAAACAATAATAAATGCATGTTTTTATGTTTCACATTAATTTGTTTTTCTTAAAGTCATTTTGGCAGCAATCAATGACGAAACCAACAAGTGCGGACAACAGGTATAACTGCATTTTTAAAATTGATCGCATTTGTACTTAATCTTGCATTTTACATCTTACGTTGCTCTCACAAGATTGATTGTAGGAACAATATGCTTGCATTCCATGACACAGTGATCTTCGAGAATCACAACATTTTTTAGAAAAACATGTTTGCTAGACAACTTGAAGGAGTTGTTACTCATCAAAAACATCATGACGTTCGCTGTTACACAGAAACATTTCCCTGATACACAACAACATTTTGCTGTTACACAGAAACTTTTTTGCGCATCCTGATGTTTGCTGTTACACAACAACTTTTTGCACATCTTGATGTTTGCTGTTACACAACGACCATGTTGATTCCGCATTTTTCCAAATTTCATGTTGTGACACTATCCCATTTCTCCTTCAAAGCTGATTAATCATCCTGGTGTTGAAGCCCATCTTCCATTGAATTATCCCTCATGATTTCACCCGCCTATTTTTTTGAGTTGCATACATTCCTTTATCTTTTTCAGTTCGTTTTTGCCTTCTTTTTCCATTCCAGTTTTCCTCCTGAATAAAACCATTTCCCTTTCCATGATTACATTGCCTTGCCATAAACCCTATTACTACTGAGATCTTTACATCTATAGTCATACCAATTTTTTTACAAACTCGTGTTGACTGATGTAGGATTCCTTAAGGCCCACCTTTCAATAGTCTTTCCCCATCGACCTCGACAAATTATCTGGGAAATAGACTAGAGTCCATTTTGAGTACCTAGAGGCTTGCATGCCTTAATGGCAAGCTCTCTCGCTACCAATCATGGGAATACGACAATGTCCCTTAATCGTTAGATCTTGCAAGTGGCTCGACATCAGCCCATCTATTTGCACTTCGCAAGATATACTCGGGTACCTTGACACTCATTGACATCACTGGTGAGTTTGTATCGCATTGGTTAACGATATTCGTCAATGGCCGGTAATCCAATGATTTCTCTTCATGCTCGACATCGACACATTTATTCACATGACTAGAATTGTACCATCGATTTGTAGCGGGTGAATACTATATACACTTTTTCATGATCCCCTCAGCAGTTGCAGCAGTTTGATTTCAGATCTATGAGAGTACCACAACTCCACATTCTCTGCCTTCCACATTTCTCATGATTCATCAACAACAGTTCAGATCCCTCCACTTCACATTCTCTGATTCAACAACTACAGTATTTGCAGTTACAACAGTTACAATACATCATTGCAACTACAGTCGCAGTTACATTTTCATGATCTTGTAGCAGTGACGCTTTCCATATTCCATCAGTCACAATCAGATATTGTTTGCTCCAGCAATTACAACAATTGCAGCTACAACGATAGTCACGTTTTCTTGATCCAACAGCCACAACAACTACATCTACTTTTTGGGTAAGTGGAGGTATGTTTTTTTCTAATCTTTAATCATATAATTCCTTATTTGCTAGTGATGAATAACTTTGGAAAATTCCCTCACCATGCTCTATTTTGTTTTTCACTTTCATAACCTGTGCCAAGTTGCATAAGGATATGCAACCACTTCGGTTGGGGGGGGAGGGAACCTATATTCACTACATATTCATTACCATTATTCCATTTTACCATCTCATCATTCCATTTATGATTCACTAACATTTCTTTTCCAACGACACTTTGCTGCATTTCGATTGATATACATATTGGCATGATTCATAAAGATAAAGAAAAGGCTTTCTTATACACAGTGATGCTTTTTTATGCACATTGATAGCTGATTATTTCCAATGAGTATATGGCTAAATTATTACAGCAAGAAAACAAATAAGTGAAATGAATGTTGTTAACACAAGAACCAACATCTTTTGTATTCATGGTTGTCACACAAGAACCAACCATAAGAAAATTTCACATGCTGTTACACATATTTCACATGTTGCTACTCTTGTATTTCAAATCCTAGAAATATTCCTTATTAAAAAGACATCATCAATCAAAGCCAAAGTTTGAATGCCAAAATTTCTTAAGAAGATCCATGCATGGTTGCATGAGGACATGCAACAAGTTGAGTTGGGGGGTATGTTGGGCCTCAGAAATGTCACTTTTATATCTTCTTTTTCCTTCACTATTCCTTACATTTCATCGTCCCAATAACCTTCCATCACACCGTTTCCTTAATGATACTTGGGTTTCTCCTTATTATTTTCCATTGTATTCATTTTAGTATTATAATTGAATTTGTGATTAAATATTAGAAAAATGACATATTTTCATTATATATCAAGGTTGGATGAGTTTGATGACGTGTGCAGGCATATTTGAAGATTTCAACAAAGTCAAATATTACCACCTAGCCTCAAATTCGAATTTCATCTTCAAGCTTTGAAGATTTGAAGAATATTTGGGACAATCATTCAAGCATATTCAATGGAGAAGATCATGGAGATTTTGATAGGATATATTATCCAAGATATGAATGGAGGATTTGAAGGAATAAGTTGAGAGAATARTGGATCTGTAATTRTGACACTMATGTATATAAGAGAGTGTTCTCTCTTCATGAGGGTCATCATGTTATTCATAATTGAGGGATTAGCTTGGAGAGTTAGAGATCATGTAATTCATAATTTGGTCTTGTAATTAGGAGAAGAAGATTCTTAGCTTTGTTATTCTTTCATGCTTTTTCATTTGACTCTTGTAATATAATTTGAGATTGCTATATTGTGTGAGCTCACATATGTCTTTTTCCATTCAACTCTTCACATGTTGTATTGCTTTCCTAGATTAATTTCCTGCTTTCCTGGTTAGTCTTTCAATGCTTTCCTAAATTAATTTCATTTCAACAATTTAGATTAGATTAGTTCTATTTCAGTCCTGCATATATAGTGCATGTGCTTCGTAAGCCTACGAACCTTGGATTGACAAATTAAATAGTTGGGAAAATACTACAACGGAATTAAACGACAATATTTCCGCCTAACAATAAGATAAGATGAGATAGATTCTGAGTTTTTCATCTTCATATTACAAAGTTGATTTCTTAAGGCAAGATTCCGGTCGATGTATTTTCTTTCATATAACCTCCTGAGTGCTTCATACATTTGCCTTACTATCTGTAGTTCAAATATATGAGGGATCAAGTGATCCTTTATTGAATCTGACACAATTCTCTTTGCTTTCTTTTCATTCTTCTTGTGCTTGGTATTTTGTTCTTCTTCCTCTAGTTCTGGTACACCCACTGTAACATGTTCTAGGATATCATTCTCGCCTAGAATCATATGCAACCTATGCTTCCAAGATCTGAAGTTTCTAGATCCTTCCAGCCTGTCTTCTACCCTCATACTGGTAGCCATTCTTTCTTGCAGTAGAAACCCTAGCCCTCCAGGCTATAGAAATAATAGAAAAAAAAAATTTCTTGGATTTGAAAACTGAACTCACCAAAATATGCACTGGACTGAGGCGAGTATGTTGGTATAGTCAGTTTTTGAAAATTCCAATTTCTGACCCTTGAAACTGGACCAATGGATTTCTTGATTGATGCTTCTGGTTTTTTGGTACTTCTCGTACTGGTGAAAACTAGGGTTTCACTTTTTGGGAGTTCTATCCACTGAAAAGGTGCACTGAAGGTGCCAATGAGTTCCTTAGGCTAGGGCACAATTTTCTAGATGATCTTTGGGCTGAAATTCCTCTTTAACAAAAAACCCTAATTTTCTTGTACGACAACAATGATGTTTTTCTTTTTCTGTGAAAGATGTTCTCTTCAACTTATCTCTGATACCATGTTAAAGTTTCTTGCTTAATCTGTTATTATTAATATTTATTATAAGAACAACATAATAAGGATCTTACTGAAAGAAACACAATCACATAGTACACAAGCATTTATCCTGGAAAACCCTCAAGGGAAAGAAAACCCAACAAAACTTCTTTAATATAGATTCAATAACAAGTACAATGTCTCTCACAAGAGAGATCTCACCAAACATAAGATGCACCAAAAACCCCAACCAGAACATAGTAGCGCACCACTTAGACCAAGATAGTCCTTCACCAAGATAACCTTCACCTTTACTGAGATACTCTTCCTTGTAGTTGCGTCACTTCTCCTTGTAGCTACATCACTCTAAGACTTGCGCAATTGATAGAGAGATCTTTATGAGTGTGCAAACAAATGAGGTGCTAGGCCTCTTATAAATACAAGTTGTGCCCCCCCAATAATTAGGTCAGGGCCGTCCTGTCCACTTTACCTTTCTAATTTACATTTGACTTGTCTATCCACAATAGGGCCGACTTGTCAATATATATATATTATCTTACTTTATCCACAAAGGGGATAAGAATATTCTTTGCAGTTACACAATATTTTAACACGACAGACTAAAAGAACCCTTGGGGGGTTAGCGGCAACAATAAGGAGAGGAAGACATGTCCTAAGGGGGCCACAACCACTCAACACACTAATCAAGAAGGAGCCGCAAAAACCTCAGACCAAACTTGGCTAGGAGGAAGAAGAATGAGTGAGTGAGTGAGAGGAGAGGTCTCTCTTTTTATAGTTTTGATAGGTAGGTTAGGGTTAACAATTTAGACCTAACGTTAGGGTTAGATTTAAACCCTAACAATATAAACATTTTAAACAAATTAAACAAATTAAACACTTAATATTTTATAACATAAAATATTAAATGTTAATTAGAAAAGTCGACAAGTCAAGGAGAGGGGATCCAAGGTCAAGGCGACTAGAAAATAACCAAACCAAAAGCCCACATCAAAATTAAGGAGGACGTAACTCAAGTAAGGGGTTGCAACAGTAATAAGACAAAGTCAAGTGGGGGTTCTTCTTCAATGGAAGAATGTCCACATGAGTCTCATGATATAATTTATAAGATTTTATCATCCCAACATAAGAGGAATTTCAATGATGTGATCATGTCCTTCTTGTTAACTGCTCCTAGGTCTCACGGGCCATCCCTAGAGAGAAGAATATCACACATCATCTCGGCTTGGTATTTAACCAAAAACCGGCCTGGTCCCAGACCAAGATACCCTAGAACGCAATTGGGGGCCCTATATCACAACTAGGGTCTTATCCACCAAGGTACACAACCAAGGATCAATCCAAGCATTGAGCAATTATTCCCTAGAACATATCCAGGGGCCCTAGAACACATCTAGGGACTTATATCATTAAAATGCTTGGTCCTTGACCAAGAAACCCAACAATACACTAGGGTCCCTCACTAGGGTCTTTTTCCATGGCTTCTAACTGCTTGGTCCCATACCAAGAACCCCGAGAGTGTACTAGGGGCCCTATATCTCAGCTAGGGTCCTTGCCATCCTCCCGAAGAATGGTTCTTGCAGCTGCATTAATTTTAACATAATTCACATCAACCCTATCATGTGTTAATACTTTGATAAATAAGGCCTTGAAAATCCCTATCAGGTAGGATCTAAGTCAGCCCTCCATAGATCTCTTATCTGTTTTCATAAGGTATTTCCATGTTTAGCAACTACCTTCAGGAGAACAAAACAACTATCTCGACAACAACATAGCTATTGAAACTAAAAATTAAAAATTAAACACAAGGGCCAAGGCAGATTAAAACCTAGTAACACCTAACATCATATGAAAGGCTAAAACATGCAAATATATAAAACCTTAGGATAATATAAAAATAGTCAAGCTTGTTGGCCTTCTTGCTTATGAAATTCATTGATAATGTTATAATGAATATTCATGTTTTCAACTTGCAAATCGACAAAGGATCTTGTTACAACTCATATTGTACGAGGTTCCACATTGTGATTTTCATCTAATTGATGAAGTTTGTTGTTAGTTCCTTGGAGCTGTTTGGATGGATTGGGGGTACACAATTTCTTTGCTTGGAGATGCTACTTCTTAGTTGAGTTGGTGTTTTGGGTTGGAGAGGAATCACTTCTCTTTGGTGGATGTTCGCGGTTGATGGTCTTCTCATGTTTTTGGATGCTACTTTCATGCCTTTGTTTCATGGATTACTCTCTTGACATCTGGATGCTCGCTATTTCACGTGTTATCTTCTTCTTGGAGCATCCTAGTGATCTTGCATGATGGTGACGTTATATTATTGATGTCACTTGGAGGGGGTGTTCTACATGGTCCTCTTATGTTGAATGTGTGATGGGGGGCATACTTGATGATGAGATCGAGTTAACACTTTCTTATGTCTCCTTCTCTTATGACATTGATGTGGTGGGGTGATGACTGTTTCCTTGGTGGGATTCTCCCATATGATATAACATTGTGATATTAGACATCACCTAGGGGGAATGTGTTTGATGATGTTAGTACCCTTGTTGATATAGTTTTTACTAAGTTTGAATTAGAGGGTGGGGGGTGGTATTGCATATGTTTCTTTGATGATGTCACCTTTTCATAAGGTTGGATATTGTATTTTTGAGGTTACAGGTATTAGTCCATTGAAGGTGGTGCACTCTAGGTTCAAGCTTAGGTAGATCTTATATTTTGGTTGTTATAGTGGGGCTTTGCTAGGAGGTATAAATTTTATTTACATTGTACAACACTTTGACGGAGTGCACCCCCCTCATTGGCACACATGTTCATGGTGATTTAATCATCTAGTGACTATTTGGAGGTGGACTCTAGTTATATTAGAGAATTAACCTTTGTGCACACATGTTGAGGTTGATTTAACCATTCAATCGTTAATTTAATCAATTTTATCTCGGTGAAGGTTAATTACTTGGGCGCCTTACCTCGTTGGCTTGCTTTTACACATGGATGAGGTTATTTGGAGGTTGATGGAGGGGTTTTTATGGAGTGCTCCCCTCTTTGGCACATATTTCAAGGAATATGAAGGGATATTTTATTTATGAGGAGTGTAACTACCTTTGCACACTTCTCTAGGGTGCCATCCTCTTGTGCACATGGTTTTGGGATAATCAATTGATGGTTTTGGAAACAACACATGGTTTTGGCACATGCATTGAGGATGATAACCACCATTGGAACATTCTCCCAGGGCACATCCTCTCATGTCAAAGATATTTTGTATTTTTTCATGTAAGCACCGTGGAGGGTGCATTATGTGTGGACTATTTGGCATCTTGACATGTTAATATGCCTATTTTAGGTGACGTTCCCTTTCTCTTAGAGATCCATTGTATTCTACTTCACATTTTCACATGGGGTGACCTCTATTGGAGAGGATGGATTCCACATACCATTTGATATGGTCAACCATTTATTGGAGATAGATCTAACTACTCCAATATTTTATTATAGTTTAACTTGTCATGGAGTTAGTTAGAAAATATTGTATTTTATTGTGAGAGAGAAGAGACTCCTATAAAAATGCGTTTTCTCTCCATTTGATGGTTGGGAATTTGGGGATTGAGGAGCACTCCCCTTGAGAATTTGGGGATTGATCAGTCTGTGATCAACAAAGCTACCATATTCATTGAGCGGATTCAACACATATGCTAACAGGTCCAAGAGATTTTTTAGAAATCCAATGCTAAGTACAAGAAACACCACAATCAACATAGGGTACTACACCAGTTTTAGGTTGGCGACAAATTCTGGTTACATTTTCAGAAGGATCGTCTCACTGAGCCCCATCAGAAGCTTTGCCCACTTCGTTATGGGCCTTACACTATCACCAAGGCTGTGGGTAGCAATGCTTTTGAGCTCAACACTCCACCCTTCCTTGTTCTGCATACAATATTCAATGTGGACCTCCTTAGGCCATATTTTCCACCGTTATTGGACACCTATGAGATCGCTGAACAACTAACACCAATAGAGATCAACCCTGACTGCATAGAGCAAGCATCCACTGATCATATTATGGACACACAGGTCAAGGGAACTCTCCAACAACGAATCCAACTTTATCGGGTTGTCAAGGAAGGGAAACTCCTACACCAATGTAAGTGGCTCACCCGAAGCCAAATCCAGTAGAAGTTTCCTCACTTGATGGGGGAACTCAACACAATGGAGACCATTGATTCCTAAGGGGGGAGGATTGATCCAGGTGGATATTGGTGGCCACCCACCTATTCCAACTGGCTCCTCGTGTCCATTTTTGTTCAAAACATCCTTCTGTACTTCTTTATAATTGTGGCTTCTACACTTCTGGGGTTGTCTGAAGCCCCACACATTCTCCAAGTGGATACGAGTGGCATCTCACCTAATCCAACTGGATTATTTTGTATGTTTTCATGTCAACACATCTTGTTGTACTTTCAGGGTTGTTTTGGGGCCCTAAACGTTGTTTTTTTGGATCACCACAATCAAAGTGTTGATGGAGTCAGAGTCTGACGACGAAATGTGTAGTTCTCTGAAAGACCTTTCCAGCGGGCTATCACGTGCCTAAAATGGAGGTTGTATGCAAAAGTTACGACCCTAGGAAGTTGAGGTACCAAATTACACCAACTTACCCATAGGGCCCACATGAATTTTGACATTTCACCTTCTAGGGTTAGGTTTTTGGATGTCTAGATTTTTGAAATTCATGAGTAATATGAAAAGGGTCTCTGGTGCCTCATTGTAATCCATTTTTCTCAGACGGATGCGCGTATCAGCCACATCTCTTCACAGAGATAGCTACCACCGTTCGAGAAAGTTTCAGTTATGTAGTTTTACAGTTTCGGCCTATTTCATTATTTAATAAAAGATATTGTTCACTGGGTATTTGTGTTATTCTTACTATCTCCGTGTTTATTGTATTCAGAGTGTTAATCAGTTCGTTCTGCTCCTAAATCTGAATCATCATCCTCTGTGAGGAATAGATCATCGAAATATAATACCAATATAAGGATACTCTTACCAACTTGTAAGAGATATAGGTTGGGGTTTGCTTCACTCTTAGTGAATTCCAAGATTTGAAAATACTCGTCAATACTTGAGTACCATGCCCGAGGTGTCTGCTTGAGTCCATACAAGGCTTTCTTTAATCTTCAAACTGTTGGGTATGTGTTATATTCTTTGCACGACTAGCTCTAGAGTATGTTATGCTGTGTCGGGTGTGCAGGGGTTCAAGGTCATCGCCCTCGAGAATTTTTTTTTTGCCTCTGGAAAAGTGTTGCATTTTTTCCTCGATTTTCGTGTCCATTGTTGGATGGTTTTTCGGCACATGGTTTTCTATTTCCGGTTAAGGAATTAAGGTTGTTTACTAATCTAGGTCATTGGGTTAGGGTTTTGGATGCCGTTGGCTCCTATATGTATATTGTATTGTAAACAATGTATCACTATGAATGAATATAGAATATGCTGGTTTTCCTGGTTTGGGTTTCCAATGGAAAAATATCTATGTAATGTGTTTATTTTCCATTGTATCTTTTATGTTCTTTTATTGAAAATTCGTTTGCAGTAAAATATTGTACAAGGTTAAAATCTACATTTGGTATCAAAGCTTTGTTGGATTCATGGGGACGCCTTTGTGGTCAAGGGTTTGGGTCAGGACTGTGATAAACCTTGTTACAGTGGGAGATCTGTGGTATTGATTTTTCAGGTGAAAATAAATGGAAAGAAGTTCAAAAATGGAGATCAAGAAGTTTAATGGGAAACGTTTTGACTTGTGGAAGCTCAAGATGGAAGATATGTTGGTGGACAAAGATCAATGGATCGTGGTGGATCTAGGTACTGCACCTACATGAACTTCATCAGATGAATGGAAAAAGTTGGATCGGAAGGCAAAGAGCACAATCCGACTGTGTCTCTCAAATTCAGTATTACTGAATGTGTCAGAGGAAGCTACAACCAAATATTTATGGGATAAGTTGGGGAAGTTGTATCAGTCTAAGTCCCTAGTAAATAAACTATTTCTGAGAAAGAAGTTGTATAACCTGAGGATGAGAGATGGAGACTTGGTGGCAGAGCATTTGAACGTCTTCAATACTATGGTAAGTCAGTTAGTATATGTTGAGATTAAAATTTCAGATGAAGATAAGTATATCAATTTAATGTGCTATTTACCAGACTCGTGGGACAATCTAGTTGTGGACATAGATAGTAATACAATTGCCTTGAGGTTTGATGAAGTGGTCTCATCCTTGTTGTCGGAGGAGATGAGACAGAAGAACATGGAAGGCTATAGAACAAATGCTCCAAGGAAATAAATAGATCTAAGTCCTCAAGTGGGATATCTAAGTCTAAGGGAAGATCTAAGTCTCCTGGAAAGTTTGTAAAGGTATGCTGGAGATGTGGAAAAGAAGGGCACTATAAGAAGCAATGTAGATCCAAAGTTGAGAAAAAGAAGGGATATGCAGAATCTCCTTCTATAGAAGAAAATACCTCCAAGGAAGAAGGAGGGGATGTGTACTTGGCTTCTTCAAGCACAGATGCAGATTATGAGGCATGGTTGGTTGACTCAGGTGCATCCTTTCATATGACTCCCCACAAGGAGTGGTTCTATGAATATGAAATGTATGATGGAGGTAATGTTTTTTTAGGTGATGACTTGACAACCAAAATCATAGGTCGAGAAAATTGAAGTTGAGGCTCATAGATGGAAGGATTAGAACACTACCTGGTGTTCTGCACATCCCATGATTGGCCAAAAAATTGATTTCTATGAGAAAAATGGACGATGCAGGGGTAAAAACAATATTTGAAAAGGAAACCTACAGGATGGTTCAAGGAGCAATGGTGTTGCTGAAGGGAGTTCAGTTTGGAAATCTGTATAAGATGCAAGGAAGAAATATTAGTGATGGGTGTAATAGTTCCATTGTTCCTGATATTGGATTTGAAGAAGAAAGAAATAACCCCTACAGTCTTTGGAGAAAATATTATGCTGTGGCATCAAATACTATGACATATCAGAGAGAAGGGTCTTTGACTACTACACGGTAAAGGTATGGTTGAAGGTATGTCTAACTGCTCTCTGGATTTTGATTTCTATGAACATTTTGTATATGGGAAGCATAATCAGGTAAGATTCCCCTCTGGTGCAACAAGGGCAGAAGGAATTTTACAGCTAGTTCATAGTGATGTGTTTGGACCTGTGTCGGTTCCATAATTGTGAAAATCTATGTACTATGTCTCATTTATAGATGTCTACTTGATGAATACTTGGATATATTTCCTTAAGAATAAATATGAAGTCTTTGACAGGTTTAAAGAGTTTAAGGTTCTTGTTGAGAACCAAACAAAGAAAATAATTAAGGTGCTGAGGACAGATAATGGTAGAGAGTTCTAGGGGAATGAATTTGAAGAATTATGTAAGAAGTGTGATATAGCAAGGCAGAAGACTACTCCATATACACCTCAACAGAATGGAGTTGCAGAAAGGATGAACATGACACTGATGAAAAAAGCAAGGTGCATGCTCAGTGGTGTCAGGTTAGGGAAAGAATTTTGGGCAGAGCCAGTGGTTACTACGTGTTACCTGGTCAACAGATCACCCTCATCAGCATTGGATGACAAGACTCCACAAGAGGTATGGACTGTTAAGAAACCTTCTCTCACACATATCAAGGTATTTGGATGTGAGGCCTATGTTCATGTTCCAAAGGAAAACAAGAGTAAGCTATATAAGAAGGTTGAAAGGTGTATCTTTATTGGGTATAAATATGGTCTCAAAGTTTATAAGCTTTGGAACCTAGAAACTAAGAAGGTTGTGTATAACCGAGATGTGGTATTTAGAGAAATGAAGGATGTTGTTAAATATGAAGTCCTACCAAGTAAGGAAGAACCAAAGAAAATAAAGTTTGATTTAAAGGATGATGAATCAAAATCTACAGAAGAACATGAATCAGAAGAAGTAGATCCTCATACTCCAATATTGAGGAGATTAGTTCAAGAAAGAAGGCTACTAGAAATGTATACTCCATATGATTTCCATTCAAATTTTTAGTTTTTTATTACTGATGATGATCCTAGAACTGTCAGGGAGGCAGTGGATTCAAAGGATGGAAAGATCTGGAAAAAGGCCATGGATGAAGAAATGACAACCTTGGATAAGAATGAGGCTTGGGATCTAGTGGAGTTGCTGACTGGAAGAAAGCCCATTGGCAGCAAAAGAGTATTTAAAAAGAAGCTGAATGCAGAAGGAAAATTGGAGAAATATAAAGCTCGGTTAGTAGCAAAGGGTTATTCCCGGGTTGAGGGAATTGATTTTAGTGAGATTTTTTCTCCATTTTCCAAGTTAACTTCTATAAGATTTTTGTTATCAATTACTGTTGCATTTGATTTTGAAGTAGAACAGATCGATGTGAAGACAACATTCCTTCATGGGGATTTGGAAGAATAAATCTATATGAAGTAGCTAAAAAGCTTTGTTGTGAAGGGAAAAAAGGAGCTGGTATGCAAGCTGAAAAAATCCATGTATGGTTTAAAACAATCACCAAGGATGTGGTATAAAAAATTTGATACTTATATGCTGGAACTTGGCTTCACAAGAAGAAAAGGGGATTAATGTGTGTATTTTAAATTAATTGGTGATCATTTGATTTATTTGGTCTTGTATGTGGATGATATGCTGCTGATAGGAAACAACAAGGAGATTATCCAAGATGTGAAAAAACAGTTGTCCTTTAAATTTGACATGAAGGATCTCGGTGCTTCAAATTTCATTTTGGGCATGGAAATTAAAAGAGACTGGAAAAAAGAGGAAACTCTAGTTAAATCAGAGAAAATATGTCGAGACAATATTGCAGAGGTTTAATATTCAGGAATGTAAACCGATCAAGGTCCCTATTCTTGTTGGTGTAAATTTATTTGCGGATCAGTGTCCCAAGACATAGGAAGAGGAGGAGGACATGTCTCATATTCCATATGCGAGTGAAATTGGCAGTTTGATCTATGCAATGGTCTGTACTAGACCAGACATTGCACATGCAGTGGGAGTTTTGAGCAAGTATATGTCAAAATTAGGGAAGGAGCATTGAACAACAGTAAAAAGGGTTTTCAAGTATTTGTGTGGCACTGCTAGCTATGGATTGTGCTACCAAGGAAGACCAGGATTGAATAGAGTGTTAGGCATACATGGCTTTGTGGATGTAGACTGGGTTGGAGATATGGATCGTAGGAGATCTACAAGTAGGTATGTGTTTAACTTGTTTGGAGGAGCAATCAGTTGGATGAGAAAAAGACAGGATGTAGTGGCACTTTCAACTACAGAAGCTAAATACATGGCAACCACTCATGCAAGTAAGGAAGCGGTATGGTTACAAAGATTGTGTTCAGGTATTGGGTTGGTACAATAAGCTGTAAGGATAGATTGTGACAACCAGAGTGCAATTTTTCTGGTGAAGAAACTAACTTATCATTCAAAGACAAAGCATATTGATATTCAATATCACTTTGTGAGAGACATGGTTGAAGAAAATAAAGTGTTTCTAATGAAGGTGGACACTTTGAAGAATGTTGTAGATTCATTAAAAAAATATGTGAGCATTGAGAAGTTCTCTTAGTGTAGAGGATCCATGGACATTGTTTCCCTGGATTGTTGACTATGTAACCCTGTAACCCCTTGTATGAAAAGAAAACAACAAGTGGGAGAATGTTGGGTATGTGTTATATTCTTTGCATGACTAATCCTAGTGTCACATTTTTGCCTTGTTTTTCATGTCTCCTTGATTTTTGCTTCCATTGTTGGGTAGTTTTTCGGCACATGGTTTTTGTCGATGGTTTTCTATTTACGGTTAAGGAATTAGGGTTGTTGAATAATCCAGGTCATTGGTTTAGGGTTTTGGATGCCACTAGATCCTATATGTATATTGTATTGTAAAACATGTATCACTATGAATGAATATAGAATATGTTGGTTTTCCGGGGGAAAAATCTTTGTGTAATGTGTGTATTTTCCATTGTATCTTTTCTGTTCTTTTATTGAAAATTTGTTTGTAGTAAAATATTGTACGAGGTTAAAATCTACACAAACATGAGATTCCTTCCCATGTACCTCAAATCCCTAAGGTTGCTCTATGTACACCTCCTCCTCAATTACACCATTGAGGAAAGCTGTCTTCACATCCATTTGATGAATCTTCCACCCCATGACTGAAGCGAGAGAAATAACTATCTTGATTGAAGTATACCTTACCACTTGAGAAAAAGTCTCTTCATAGTCTACTCCCTCTTTCTAGGAGAATCCTCTTGCTACGAACCTTGCCTTATACTTCTCGATACTACCATATGGAATATGATTGATTTTGTATATCCATTTGGAGGTTACTATCGACTCCCCTTTTGGTCTCAAAACTATATTCTATACGTCATTCTTCATGATGGATTTGTACTCCTCCATCATGGCATCCTTCCAAACCTGTTGGCCTGTTGCTTCCTTAAAACTGGAAGGATCATAATAACAAGATTACTCATAAGAGCCACATATGAGCCAAATCTTTCTCGTGATATTCTCTCTCTATGGGTGTTTTCTGGGCATTGTATGTCCCTCAAAATCCTTTAGGGTCTCTCGAATCCATTTAGGTATCGTGTCCTGGATACTAGGAGGATCTACTGGATCCTCCTTCTCTGACTCCTCCTCATGATCTAAAGGATTCTCCCCTGTATTTAATGAGACTGTACTCTCCTCAACCTTTGGAGCCTCTTGCTCCTCACCACCTGCTGGGATCTCTTGAGACCTCCTGAAAGCCAATATCTCCTCAAATATGACATTCTGACTGACCTCAACATACCACTTTCCTAGAGTGTAGGTCGGGTAGTCCTTAGAAGTTTCGTTGTATCCCACAAACATACCCTTCCTGCCAGAAGGTTCTAATGTTGTCCTCTTCTCCTGAGGAACATGGATATATAATGGACAACCAAAGATCCTCAAATGTCCTATCTCTAGTCTCACTCTTGTGAATGCCTCCTTAATATTCTTGTCCTCCAAGATTCTATAAGGACTCCTGTTCTGAACATAATTTGTCGCATTGCATGCTTCTTCCCAGAACTATAATGGTAGAACTTGGTCATGCAACATTTCCTTGGCGACCTCAAGTATGGTTCAATTCTTACTCTTGAAAACCCCATTCTGTTGAGGGTTGTAAGGTATTGAAGTATCCCTCTTAATCCCTTCTTTCTTACAAAATATCTTGAATTCGTTGGAGGTATACTCGCCCCCATTATCTGACCTCAGGACCTTTGTCTTCTTCTCTGTCTGATTTTCCACCAAAGCCTTGAACTCCCTAAATCGATTGAAGACTTCATCCTTGGTATTCATGAAGTAGATCCACGTCCTCCTGGAATAATCATCAATGAAAATCACATAATATCGACAACCACCCATAGACGGAACTAACATCGGTCCACTCACATATGAATGTACCAGGTCCAAGATCCTCTTGGACCTACTATTACTGCTTTGAAAAGCAACCTTGACATTCTTTCCAAGTGCACAACCTATGCATAATCCTTGATGCTCAGTTCCGAACTCTGGGAGACCTATGACCATCTTTCTTAATACTGGTAGATATTTGTGATGCAAGTGTCCCAATATCCTATGCCAAAGCTCACATGGGTTATCATTGTCATGCACTAGGGCCTGATCTGGCTGACCTATTAGCTTGTAAATACTGCCATCATGAGTTCCAATGAGTTCTGCTGAATCAAGACTCAAACTCTTTGTCTAGGAAAGAAACTTTCCATCAATGAAAGCCACTGCATACCCTCTGTCCTCCATGGTAGATATAAAGAGTATAAATTCTTCAGTCCAGGTACATACATTACTTCACTTGTCTTGAGAGGCTTTCCATACTTTAGCTGAAACAAATCTATTCAGGCTCCCTTGACTACATACATGGCATTATCTCCAAGTTTCACCTAGAATCATGAGTTCTACTCTATTCGATTGGTGAGTGATTTATGTGACCCTGTCATATGACGAGAAGCTTCGCTATCCACTAGCCATATTTCCATGATGACATTCCCGAAACAAGAACAAGAACAAGTACAACACTCTTCTAGTGTCATGACCAACAAATGTATCTCAAGATTATCCCCTTCTCTTCAAATCCCAAGCTTTGATTCCATGTTATATTTTATTGCACCTCAATTCTGGTCTATTGTTTCCACAATTATACACATATTACCCAATTTAAATGTAAACATAAACACATTGAGATGCCTAACTACTTTAGCACAACGAAACATACAACAAGATCATAGATGAATCATCAATATCATGAGACACAATTTAGTTTTTTAATATTGTTAATATAAAAAATCTCGAGGGAAAAACCAACCCTCCCAACCAATACAATATCACCAAAATATGAGGACAACCTTGTCCTCCAAAGTCACAAAAACTGAGAACAATCTTGTTCTCCAATAACCATACAAATTTGAAATACAAACCTCAACAATATTTGTAAATCTCCGTTGCCCACAATTTGTTGTAGATCACCTGTACGACTTGTTGATGTCACCTATCAGCCTATACTAATATGTACTTGCCCAAAACACAACTACACGATTCACCTTACTAGAAACCCAAGTATATACACGATTTGCTCCTCTGCAACCCGTGTATACCCTATATGAGATTCGTCCTCCTGCAACCCACATATATATGCAATTCTCCCTTCTGCAAACCATGTATGAACTCATAAACTTGGTTTTCTTCGACATGTGTCTTTCCTTACTTTCACATTATGATCTAGAAACCCTATGCTAGATTGCCTAGGTGAAGAAGTATCCTTGCCACAAAATCCATACTCCTTAGCATAAGTGTTTACTCACTTATGCTAACTCCATGATACCACACTATGATACAATGAGATGTCACAATGAACTCTCTCCTTTATATACAATCCTTGCGGGTCACCATAGAAGCCCCTCCACAAGTCAACATCAAATTAGGATTTCCTTGTGGGTGTGAAGCCCTGACACAAGCCCACAAATCACATCACCAAACCCATGAATCCCTTGCTCAAATCCAAGGGGGTTTTCACCAAACCGAAAGGCTAATCTGGTGCAAACGAAGATTCCCACATGCCTGATAGCTTGGCCTCTTCTGGGAATACCTCCCGAAGCTACAAAATCAACAATTATTTCTCTTAGCAACACCATTTTGTTTTGGATTATATGGAACACTGTGCTGCATTTGGATGCCCTGTGTAGTGTAGTAACTTGTAAATTGGTTGTTCACATATTCACCTCCATCATTTGTTCTTAACCTTTGAAGTTGATATCCATATTTATTTTCTACAAGGGCCTTGTAGGCCAAGAACTTGTCAAAAAATTCACTATTAATTTTTATGAAGTAAATCCAAGTGCATTTGGAAAAGTCATCAATGAAAGTTAAGAAATACTTGCACCTAGAAAAAGGAGAAGAAAGTGGACCACACAAGTCACTGTGAACAAGATGCAAAGGGGCTGAGGTTTTCCAAGAGGCACATTTGTCAAAATTTTCTTGATGATGTTTTCCGATAACACAACCGACACAAACAAAATTTCTGTAAGAAACAAGAGGAAGGCTAGTCACCATTTATTGATTACATAGTTGTTGCAATGAGCAATAGTTTAGATGACCAAACCACTCATGCCAAAGTTTTCCCAAGTCATCGCTATGAGAAACAAAAATGGATGGAAAATATGATGAACCAAAGTTGTCAAACTTGTACAACCTGGTAATATCATCAACAATTCTAGTTGTGAGAACATGTTGAGGATGTTTTAGATTCTTGATTACAACTTGGTGAGGTGAAAACTCTACGGTTTTTCCTTTACTTGAATGAGTGATTTGATATATTGATAGAAGGTTACAGGAAAGATTTGGAACACATAATACATCATTGAAATGACCATTATCTACTTGAATTATTCCAGATCCTACAACACTAAGAGATCTATCATCGTCAACAAATATTTTCTTGGTGTTGAATTCATTAAGAGCATAAACTATGGCTTTATCCTTAGCCATATGATAAGATTCTCTAGAATCAATGAGTCACTCATGATAAGAATATGTAGAAGTTGTATTGAAGGAGAAACCAGAAGTAGAAAGTGCATCTCCATGAGAAGAAGAAGAAGTAGAATCAATACTAATGTTGTGCTTCTTCATTACTTCTTCTAAATCTACCATGTTCTTGAAACATTTGGACTCCTCATGACCATATTTCCCACAAAATTTCCAATGCCTGTCACTAGTCTTGTTACTTTTAGATTTATCTCCTTTGTCACCATTATGAACGAAAGTTGGCTTAGAGGGTTTCAAACCTTTGTTTTTCGTGTTATTGTGGCGAGGATGTTACTTCTTGGGATTCTTGGATTTATCTTTTTGCTAGACTACTAAGGCTTTGTTGGAAGTACTTGCAGTGCTAATAAATCCAAGTTTCATAATCTTATCTTTCTCTCAAATCAGAGCATCACAAAAGGACTCAAGAGAGGGTTTTTTATAATCACTCCCTGGAGCTTCTCTGGTGGCATAAAAGGTAGATACACAAACATAATATGCACTACCAAGCTTAGCAAGAATAACATATATGCATCGATATTTCGACATATCTATTTTTTATTTTATAAATAAGAGTCTAAGTGTTTTGAAATTAGATAAGTTATCTTCAATGCAATTAAAATCATTTAGACTTAAGGTCATTAAATGATTTGCCAACTAGTGGGCTCGAATAATATTGTGTTTTCAAAAAACAATTTCAATATTTTCCCAAGCATCATTAGGGTCATCAATTTCTTGAAGGTGAAACCTTAAATTAGGAGATATGGACATTCCGATTAGTGCACATGCATCATCATTCTTACTAGCCCATTTGACTTTCTTTTCATCATCAATGAATTCTAGTTATTTCCCCAAGGTAATCTGGTACAATCTTTTACTTCTTAATACATCCTCCATATGGGATTTCCATGATAAGTAGTTGGTACTGGTAAGAAAAACATTAGTAGGATGCACCATATTAAAATATGGAGAAAGAGATGCAATTGATGGTCTGGATGGAAATATCTCGAAAAATAGGTTGTTTAAAAAAAACGACACTAAAAATGGACTTCAGATGTGAAAGTTATGCCCTTTTGAAAAAATGCATAAACTGTAACCAAAGATCTATGTGACAAGTAGAAGATGGTCCATGTAGTGATACTCTTCGTAACTGTGCCTATAAGCTCACTTTTAAATAAGTTACTTATGAAGTGACCCACTTTTATAGAATAATCAAGAATCACTTTTACAATGAAGTTACTTTGTAAATGAAAGTTGCATGAAAAATAACTTAAAATAAAATATTAAAGTTATTTAATAGTGATTCACTTTTATAACTTAAGTGAAATGCACTTTACAATGAATTCATGAACTATTTCAAAAAAAGTAATAAAAAAGAGGCTTGAATTCAAGACCTCTTACTTAATAAAAAAACTTTTAATCAAGTGAGTTAGTGCAAAACATATTATATTGTTTAGAAGGAGGATTGGAGGTGTTGTTTCAAAAGATGGACTTGGAGAGTGTGCTCATAAAAAACTCTTTTCACACAAGGAAACATTTCTCTTATCGACGACAACAAGGGTTAGATATTGGTTAGCTTACCCAGAAAATACAATTTTTTCCTCTATTTCTGATTTACCGAGATCACACAGAGCGCATGACAAAGAGCATATACAGATAAGAAAACCCTTTCCACTCTATTTCTGATTTGCCGAGATCACACAGAGCGCAAGGAAAAAAACATACACAGATCGAAAAAAAAGTAGCAACCCAGAAATAAAAAACAAAATACTGAAATAAAACATAAATATTATCTCTGCAAAAATTTAAAAAGGAGATGTTTGGGATTTATACCTCCTGATCTGACTGAAATGGTCATATCTTGGGAAAACAAAAACCTTTTCGATTGAAATTAAAAAAATTTCTGATTGAAACAAGCGCTCTTGATGCAATGGAACAATCATTTCATCCCCAAATTGTACGAAAATGGAAGAAACTAGAGATGCAACAACAAGGCTTCAAGATCTCGATCTACAACGGGAGTGGGTCTTCAAATGCACTTTGATACCATGTTCAATATCACAGATGTTCCAATAGAGGAATAACTTTCAATAACTACTCACACAACCAAATCAAAGATTAACACATCGATGTTTGACATGGTAAAATCCCAGCGAAGAAATATCCACGACCCCAACCAACGTTGCCCCCTTGGAGCAATTTATTAATGCAAAAGAAAATATTATAGAGAGATTTTACAAGAGAGTTTCTCGTAATTGATAATCGACAAATGACCCTCCATGCTCTTTAAATAGAGATCATGGACCAATCAAGTGTAAAACATCGAATCAATGTAGTCGTTAAGATTGAGGAGAATACAAGTCGTTGGATCACTTTATGTCGGGAACATATCGTGACCTTTGGATTTCCTAACTACAAATGCATAGTAATGCATTCTAAAGAAACACACTTTTACCTAACGACACAATAGACCAACTTGATCTTAAATAACTCCTAAGTGTCTAAATATCTTAACAATGACAATAGAGTGTACGATTATGGTGTGATATACTTTTTGTATTACATGCATTTTTTATGATGTTTATGGATTCTCTCTAGTTCATTACTACATAATAACACATATAAGTAACATTTGTTCTAACACTATATTAAATACTTAATTATCTTAAGTATTATATTACAATGCATTCTTCTTCTTTGTTTTTTTCATTATTATCATTTTGTAAATTAAATGATCAAGTCTATGTTATTGTTCCACATAACTTATAACTATTCCTATTCCTTGTGTGGGAAAGACTATCCAATTTGCTTCGACAATTCAAAGTCAAATCTATTAAGCTTCTACAATATACACTTTGTACTACATTATCACAATTCTTTGATGTGTTATCTGTAGGTTGACCAATGTTAGCCTAAGTTTAGTGCATCTCTCAAGACATGTAGTCTAATGAGTTTACTCATAGGATTGATAGATTGCATGCTAGCAGGGGACACGATCTCCCTTGTAGAAACATCATTGGTATTAGAGTAAGGCACGCTATATTAAGCCCTATCAATTCACTATAGGTTTTAAATCTAGATTCAATAGAGTCATTCAAGTTGCATGCTTCCCCACACAATGTTCAAGTACAAGAAGCACATAGGTTGAGAAGACTCCACCATTCAACCTTTACACTCAATGCAATTTTGACTGGTAGGTAACATGTATTCTACCAACTCCATAAGATTTTTTGCAAGCATAGTTTAGTGAGGTGAACATTGTGCAAAACAATATGCCCAAACAAAAGAAGGTGGCACTAGTTGATTGTCACAGAAACAACAAAGTATATTGGCAAGTGGTGCGACTTCCACATGTCAACATCACACTCTAGTGATGAGTTTCGTGGGTGTAGATTCCTTTTGAGGTTTCATCCATTCCCTCAATGTGGAATTGAGGGAAGTAAACTATAACTTCAAAGCTTTAATGCTCTCACATAGAAATTCTCATTACGCACACATATATGGGTTCATCAAAAACCTCTTCACTTTATCATCAATAACAAGAGTCATAAGTATATAACCTTTGCAATAATTGTGCAATGAATCAAGATCATGATCATTTAATACAAATAGTTGTACAATACTAATTGGCTCAACTTAGGTAAGGAAGTACATGTCACACAACAATGTAAGTTTTGGTACAACACGTGTCATTCAAGGACAAAGTCACTCATGGCCAAAATAAGATAATCAAATTGACCACACAAGCTACAAAAAATGGAAATGATTGAAATAATGTAGAAAATTGTTGTGGCTCAAAACTATCAGGACAATTATGGTAGAGATTAATCTCATTACCGATCACTAAAATTTGCATGATTCTTTACCTATGAGATGTTTACAAACCCAAGGGGTTAGCTCAACTAGTTGTCACTAATGTTGATGGAAATTTGGCTAGTTGTGTGCCAACATGTTCTTGGTTTTGTTAGCTTTTGGGTTTCTCCGAAATTGCTTACACCATGCTAGGTGTGCCTTCGTGTGATGTGGGGTTCATGGTGAAACCCTAGCCTCTTAGTTGTATTTTAGACCTTTTGGTTGATGACATTTGAAGAGATTTCTATGGGTGGTTACTTACCTTTGGACTTGATGCTCGATGTTGCACACTCCTTGCTAAGGTGGTTATCTTAGGTGGCATTGCTATCTTCTACATGGTGCATGTGTTGAGGATGATGGTTACTTGCATGGTTTGGATCTACCTTGGAGGAGGAGCGTTGGACACTAAGAGGGAGATCGCTTAGCTATAGGGGTGTTGGGGCCACTTGGCATGCCTTAGGAGGATGAGCACTTGGCATGAGGATGCTTGGGTTGATGATGCATTGCATGGGGTTGTTGTGGACCCATGACACATATGCTGAGGATTGTTGGAGCACTTTATGCTTGTCTCAGAGAGTGAGGAGCCTTTTTATGAGGAGTTCTTGACACTTGGAGTCTATGCTTCGAGAGCACAATATTTGAGGAGTCTTATCTTGACATGTGTACATTGTGGAAAGAGAGTGCTTCACTTGGAGACCTAGATTAGGTTGTATTGTGCCAGGCACTACAACCCTCCATTTTCCTGTAATCTATTTGCAAAAACCTTCCAAGAAAATGGAGCCCCTTGTATTTTCTGAATTTGAAAACTCTTCGACTTGTATCTTCTTTATGGATTCTTCCCCTTGCTCTAAATATGCTCCTCAAGCTTCACCTCTCAACAAAGTTTGCATCCTTCAAATTAGAACACTTGAGAATTATTAAGGTAAGTGTTTTGATTTTTGAACAAGTTAATGTCAACTCCTCCTATGTGCATCAGAGGAGTTCCCTCCAACCATGCCAATGAGCTTTAATGAACTTGTTATTTTTTGTTTCGAATGTCCTTTCCCCATCACTCAACTCGCTTACAAATCCTCCAATACAATGGATGAGTTAGTGTCAACACATTTAATTTATCATAGGAGTTGTTTCCATTTCCATTGATGAACACCGACACATTTTGTGCCAAGTTATCTGATATACATCAAAGGACTTTACAACAACTTCACCGATTTAAGAAAACCTCCCACCTACTCGCATTTATTTCCCAAAATTACCCGTAGCTTATAAATAGGCGCTCGCCCTTGGCCCATATTGTTTCATTCAACGTCGAAGGAAGAAGAGTACCCCAAACACCAAGCACAAAGCACAAAGCACAAAGATGCTATCTCTCAACCACCGAACATCTTACACGTGTCAGACACTCACTAGGTAATTCCTAATTCTATCTTACACCGATTATTTGGTTGATTAGAGTATTTTAGGGTTATGGTTTCGTTTGTTTAATTCATCTCTTGCCATAGAAACCCTAGTTCTCCCTAAGACCTTTGCGGTAACATTTATCCACCTCTCCCCATGATATAACCCTATTTTATCTCTCCAATAAACCATCAATATTACCATGGACCTTTTTTAGCTGAGCCTTGTACTCATGCTTCATGATAGTTGTGAACCCCCCAATGATACTCACATGACCTTGAAATCTAATCTAGTTGCTCGATACGAGTACCTTGTCAAAAAGAGAGCATAACATCAACCTTAATCAAGGGTTATCCACATACCCAAATCTATTTAAAGACCTACCTGAAATTCCCTAGATAAAGAGGGCCAAACTTCTCAAAACCAAAGTTTTGATTCCGGGCTTGAACTAGACCTTGCACTGAAACCTGGCGTGAAAACGATGTGACTTTCATTGTTTCTGGGGACTGTCATACAAATCTCTTAACCTCCATCAGATGATTTTCCACGAACTCTCCCAATAGTTATGGACAAAGTTTATATACACTCTCCCGAATCACACTCTAACCTTTCAGAGTATTTCTCGCCAACTCCTCCAATACATCAGAGGAGTTCGTATCAAATCCTCTGATACAATGAAGAAGTTAAGGATAACTTTGTTGATTATCTTTTATCCCCCCTCTATATCAATGATCTTCCCGTTAACTTTCCTAATACACACTTTATCAGAACTTTTTACATTAACTCTCCCGATATATATAAGGATCCCTCGAGGTATTTAAATCTAATTTATTTGATAATCATTGGAATAGTTCGTAAGAAATGTTCTGATTTCGACCTTTTGAGCCTTCTTAAACTAATTTCTCCTCCAGCTCTCACTAGATTGCTCACCATGCTTGCTATTATACTTTCGTCATCGAATGACGATCTTCCACCGAACATCAACTCAAGCGAATCCTTAGGTAGTTGAAGATACTTAGACATATTAACTTTATGTATCAATTATGTTTTTATCCTTACACTAATCCCATATTCACCTCCCAGGTTTAAACATGTCTCTGAGAAAGAAAACAATAAATACCACACCTACAACCAAGGCCTCTAGAAGTGGCCAACAAATTGAAGATGAACCAGACCTGGTTGGGGCCATGTATGATGATACCTCTAGACTCCTAGACAAGGAAGGAGATACACTCAGATGCGGCGATGTGTATCAATGTTCAAAGAACATAACTTATCCATTGATGTTGAAGACTAAGATGAACTGAAGATCTTCAAGAATATTAGAAGGTCTGGAATATTCATAGTAGCATCCTGTGTTGTTGTGTTCCTTTGCACTGATTCCATCGCTTGGATATTGAAGCACATATATTTGGGGAAAAAATATGTCTGTAACTCTCGAAGTGAACCCATAAAATTGTTTCATCCCGAAGACTTAGCAAGATGCTATCATCTCAAGAAGGGGATTAAGAAGATGGAGAACAAACTTCTCGCTGAGTTCGAATACACATCCAAGGAGTTATACCCTAGGTGGTACAAGGAAAACAAACAATTCAAACTTAGACCTAGGGGAGGGTACCCTGTGACAACGCTAAGGAGGCCTTATCAGTACATGGAAGCAATGCTATGCAGGCTATATGGGGAGAAAGATTCCTCCCAGTTCTCCCTGTCACACATGCCTCTTATTTATTATTGCGTGGACTAAGGCTTATCATTTAACAGGGGAGACATCTTATTCACCAACCTAACAGAAGCCATAACTGCAGTTATATAAGCTTAATCAGGAACGTTCCCAAATTTCCACATGTCTTCATACCTCGTGGACATCATGTGCGTCACACACCAATACCCAAGGATGGGGTGGATATGGAAACCAATAGATAAATCCATTCACATATACTGCAAAGTGCTCTGGGAGCACAAGTACAAGATATAATACTAGAAGATTTGTGAGCACTTTTTGGCTCCCCTATACGAGTTCATATTTTACACGTTGACCCCATGTATGACTAAAAAGGCAATATATTTCATAAAAAGGATCGAGGATTGGCACCTTATGGAGCACGATACTTATATCATGGTGTACGACACCATGAGAGATCACCATCTCCTTCCTTGGTACGTACTAGACAAGTCGGTACTCCAAGAGGTGGCATATCAAACAATGCTCCATGGAGTAGGATGAATGTTATACCTAGGCAAGAAGGCAATATGGCCACCGCTCCCATTGTACATTGGTGTATAATCATTTTCAAACACCAAGCAAGCACATGAAGAATTGAACACATTTCTCTCGTACCATTTTGGTGAGGAGAGATTCATGAGACACGACCCAAAGGGAGTCGTAAAAGGACATTTCAATACAAAAGTCTAGGAGGAAGAGGAGATACATCGCAGTGCTAGAACTTACGACAAATTCACCTTCAATAGATGAGGCAAGCCCTTAGGGAGGATTGTGGATGTGGATAAAGCACGAAAAGAAGCCATAAATAAAGAAGAGGGAGGAACAACATGAAATACATCTTTTGTTTCCACTTCTGCACAATCAGGATCAATAGAGGAGGAAGATACACTGTAAGATAAACATATGAGGAATAAAGAGAAAGTTCAAAAGAAAAATAATGACACCACTAATAAAAAGAGGAAAATTGCATAAGAATCCAAAGCGAAAGCTAAATCAGAGGTCACAACAAAGGCAACTTCCTAGAAAGAAGCTGAGCAAAAGGAAACAACAGAAAAAACTACAACAAACATAGCAACAACAGAGGCAACATAAAAAGCAACAAAGGAGGCGGTGGATAGAGAAACAGGGGAAGAATAGAGTAAGAAAGACGAAGAAGCTAGAAATAGCAAGTCAGTACCAATGGACACTGGTATCCCTGACATATCAATAGTTGGTGACAATGGAAACGATCAATTCAATGGACTAATTTTGGGACTCGATGCTCCATTCAGGCCAAATGATGTACCCAACCTAAGCAAGTTCGTATATGACAAAGCATCAAGCATAATTATACAAGAACAAGAGAAGAACGAATCGATAACAGGGGGAACCGATTTCAGTCATTACACAGATCCCCTTAACAAAACACGCTAGCAAGGATCCAGTAGCCATAACCTCAGTTGGATCTACGTTTTGGAATTATATAGAGGATAACTTCTGTAATTTGTACCAACAAAATTTGGTAAAATAATCAAGGATTAGGGAGAAAGAGGAGAAGCTTCGATAGGTAAAGATCGACGAGGGAAACCTCCAGAGTTTCAAGGAAAGCACATAAAAATTTTGGACTGAGCTTGAAGAATCCCTTATCGATATGTACGCTCACATGCACATGTTCAAGGACTTATCTGCTATTGTCATAAACCAACATAGAACTACACAAACCAAGCTCACACAATTCAATATCCTATGGGAAGACATAAACAACATTGATACATGGATCATAGAGAACCCAGATGCACCGAAATAACTATATCGCCCCTTAACAAGGGAAAGAAAAATCAGCACTTATGCACTAGACCACTGCCAATAACTGGGACAAAAGGAAGACAAAGAAACAACAAGCTCAACAGTAATTTGTTCACACATACACAAAGCAACGAAAGAACTACTAAAGTTGTGCCGACTGCTCCAGCTAGAGGAGCTTGGAAAAATCTTATAATGGAGAAATTGGTTGACAAGGTACAAGACAACAAAATTCACAGACGAAGAGTCACTGAGGTAGCCACCACATTAACACCAAAGCTCATAGAAAAACACCTCATTCAACGAACAAAGGTCCATACTATGGTTCAAGCATTCATGACTACATTATCGAAAGATATACAGAGTTTGGACGAGAATGTGGCGATGCACACTACCACCCTAGAAGAGCTTGCATACCATAGACTCATTTCTTTGCATGATCAACTGGAAATATGGGTATCATATCTATGAGAGAAGAATACATAAAATGAAAAAATAGCAAATTCAAAATTGCTATTATCTTCTCCCTATTTTGTCTTTTCTGAACTACTACCAATTTTGTCTTTTCTTTGTACACTTGTCATTAAGAAGAAGGGAGATGAATGGTTTTTTAACAAATTCTGTAAGGGAATACCAAGAGTCACAAAACAATTAGGAAAAAGGGGTATAAATAGATGAAGAAACCCATTTTGAAGGGGATCTTCAGGCATTGTATAAGATCAAGAACTAATTCAAGAACATAGACGGTGTTGATAAATATTGAGAATCCCTTAGGGTTAATTTTCTGAAAGAGAAAAGAACTTGTGTGTGTGGCTGATTTTGCTGTGAACTTCTTCTAGTAGAATGTATGCTGATCACATGGATTGTAAGAACAATGTTTGTTGATAGACTAATCTGATTCATACAATGTCATGTTACAATATTGCTATTCTTTCTTATTTTTAAGTCCCGAGATCATAAGTTGTTAATGTATTCAAGAATATAATTGAGACTTTTTTGGTTATATGTATGTGTGATCATGTTTCTTACTTTGCACCTTAATTTTAACTATCTATGTGGGGTTCTCACAGAGTTTAGTTTCATTTACAACTCATTTGGTTAATATAGTTTTCTCCTAGCTAAGATATAATATGATAGATTAGAAATATTTTATATTTCTTTTCATACATAGTCTTCATCTACATCTTTGCATTGCATAACCATCCATTTTCACCCTCATAACCAACAATGGGAGTCGAGCCAAATTTTGGATGGGTCTCCTAAACCAAATGGTGCATAGTCTAATTGGGACCATGTATCGAGGAGAACCCCTTATTGTTGTAGGGTGAATTATTCTCCGTCAATAGAATTGGTGCTAGAAGGAGGGCCAAGTGTATGGATTACATAAACAATCTATGTAATCATGGTCAGTCTTATGAAAGCAACCTTATTATGACTCTTTTCCTACATAGAATTCCTGAAAAGGAGGATTACCTACAAATATTTGAACCCAAATTTCGAAAGTGTCACATGAAATTCCAAAACTCATACAAAAACTTGGTTTTGTGTACCACAAGAAGAGTTCTCTAAAACTCCCTGTATCACCTGTGCTTACTCAAAATTACTTGGTAAGATACCAACAACTTCATAGCTTCCAAGGAGGAAAGATACCCGTGTAATATGATCAAATAACCATCCAAATATTTTTGTTGAGTTTGTAGAAGACCTCATCGAAACTGTGTTACAAGAGGTTCCAATACCCTTGAGTCATTTCCCCCCTACCCCTCCTGAATTCAAACATAACCTTGACGATGTAAAACCTAAAATTAAACTCGAACAAATCATGGGTGAACGTCAAGAGTGAAGGGTAGTGATCACATCTTGGATGTCCGAAGGAGCCCTAAATTTAGTAGGACACTTATATGCAATGCCCAGTAAATCTGACAAGGTCCTTTCCAAGTTTGACCCAGGAGGACCTGGCTCACTAGAGGATCGCATAGAAAAATTATTCTTAGCCATTCGCTTTCAAAATGTCCAACATGAATATGTGGTCTATATATTGTTTCCTTACACCTTCTCTGACATAGAAACTACTTGGTACTTTAGTCTACCACCTAATTCCATAACCTGCTGGGAATAATTTGAGAAGGTTTTTATTAGAAAATTTGGTGAACGGAAAACAACCGCATCCATGTATAAAGAGTTAGGAGCCATTAAAATGGATAAAAGGGAAAATGTGAAGGATTTCAATCAACGATTTCTCACGGTCCTAACTAAGTTTAATGTTGACATAACCCCTTCACAATCCTTAACCATCGAGTACTACACTGCGACTCTTATCCCTTCCATAGGCATGTTTTTCAAGCGAGCTAATATAGACACTTTGGCTATGAATTTAGATGAAGTTGAAACTCTAGAAAGGGAGTTATCCTCATATGATCATCACTCACACTTTGAGGAAAGCAGGTCGGCTGGAAAGAAACCTTTACTGCTAACAAAGCCACCCAAAAAGGAACCTAAGGATATTGAAAGCGTGGTAAAGTTGGTCAAAATATTTTCCAATGAAGTCGTATATATAAAAAAGAATTTCGGTGAAGGATCTTCAAGACCTAGAAATTTCCGCCCATTTTTTAAGACAAGAAACAACCCTCCTAGATCACCCAAAGATCCTCAAGTTGCATTAAATTTAGATAGTTTTGGTAAAGATAATTTCTGCTCATATCACCAACAAAACCATTCTAAGAAGACATGTCTTTAGTGGGTAAATTCCTTGACCTTGGTTATAAATCAATTGTTAGATCAACAA
Organism: Picea sitchensis; assembly: GCA_010110895.2. Classification (NCBI taxonomy): domain Eukaryota; kingdom Viridiplantae; phylum Streptophyta; class Pinopsida; order Pinales; family Pinaceae; genus Picea; species Picea sitchensis. The sequence continues at coordinate 58,210 of SNQJ01S0063917.1, read as the reverse complement.
AGTCTAAACGACAAACAACCAAGTGACATAGTGAGTGACAATACCACTGAGGAGCCTCCCCTAAACATTTCTATGTTCCTTTGGGACTGGTGTATAGACTCAGACGATTAGCAAAAAAAATAATTGTTTGTATAAAATACACCAGTAGTGAAGCTTGTCCCTAAAGATTACAATTTTCAGAACAAAGGTCCAGTTCCCAACACCTCCTCTTCCCAAGACACTAATGTTCCACTCATGAAGATTACCCCTCCTATTCCTACCTCGAAGCCAAAAATCCTGACCCATACAAAAGAAAAAATTAAACCTGATACAATTGTTTCAGCTAACATCAATAAACCAAGTATATCCAACCCAACTGTAAGCAATGCCAAATCCAACACAATTGCACCAAACAACAAGACTAGTGGAACACAATCAAACCAGACAATAAGCAGATTAGAAGGGAAATCTCTAGATTACAACGTCACATAATATATGAAGAAAACAAAAACCAATATCTCCATGTTTGATATCTTCTCATTACCACAATAGTGTGATCTTTTGCATGATTTTTTTAAACTTGATAATTCTCAGAAGAGAATCATTGCAACTAATGACAGTATTCCTAAAATTGTTGAAGAAAAATAAGTCCACCAGGTGAAAATAAAGGCTTCCATAAATGAAATAGGTATAGGTGTGCACTCAAAATCTCAGGTACCTATTATAACAAGATTTGCCTCACCCTATGCAATCTTGCATAGAAGGCATTTTTCCATTTCCCTATGCAGACTTATCATGCTCCACTACAACCTGCGTACAATGGGATTTGTGCCAAAAAATGAAAATTAATGTTGGGTTTCCATGTCGCAACATGAGATCTATGATCCTTGGCCTTCCATATACTGGAAACATTTAGAATCGGCCCTTCAGTTCCATTTGAAGGCTATAAATGGGCCAATCCCTGAGCTATGTAAAGGAGGAGAAAGAATTCAACTCTGAGAGCAAAGTTACTCTGGAGAAGTTTTTTACTTCATATTGAGTCTGCATCCCTTTGTCCTTTAAGTCTAAACACAATGTTCATCCCCCAAGCTCTTTCCTTATTGATTGAGAACCTTATTTCTTCACTTTTATGAGCTTTCCTTTGGTGGAGGATTGAAGTGGTGGAGGCCCAACTGGAAGGAACTTAGTTTCTCGGTTCTGAACCGTGTCAACACGAAAGTCTGAAACATTTTCACTTCTGCTGATCATATATTAATAGAAATACTCTTTTCCCGTCCAATTGATATCTTGCAAATATTTGAATTATTATTCCATGGGCGTATTTGTCATGTTTATTAATGGATTATGCTATTGAATGTGCTAACATTATTTATTATCATCATATGCTTTCTTTACTTGGTTGTTGAGGACTAGTTGGAGGTATATTGCTTTGGGTCAAGTGCTCCATGGTGGACTTCATTGAACATATAGACGAGGTAGGATATTTATCTTGTCTTTCTAGAATAGTTGTTTACATAGCATACTTGAGAAGAGAGTTGATTTCTGTAGTCATTTTTGTCTGTTGTGGTTTAACCTAGCCATAGAAAGATTTTCCAAATAACAGAATTGGTGACCATACTTGGGATTGAATCTTCTTTCTTAGGGTTTGGAGTACTTTTCTCCTTATATTTCTCTCGTTCCTATTGCGTTTCTTGTTGTATCATTGCTTGACAGCCTCTGTTCACTCTGGGTCTGAGTTTTTCATCCTTCTCCCTTGTCTAGCTTTGTTTTTAAAACATATACACAGTTTTTGGCTTGACAGTCACGTATATACGCAGGCTGTACCTTTGCAAGATGGGTACATACACTCTGTTTTCCTAAACAGTCGCGTACATCAACCTTTTTTGCTCATTTGATGGGTGGGATTTGATGTTTGCTGAGCCTTGTTGGGTCTCTGTAGTGACTGTTAAAGGTCTATGGGATGACATAAAACCTATCTTTGGTTGAATTTTTGGGCGGAGTCTTTCTCATCACCTTTTCATTTTGATTGTTCTTTTACATTGGGATGGGTGTCTTGTTGCTTGGTATCCTACTTGAGTTGTTTGTTTCTATACACAATAGAGTTTATATATCAAGTTGTTGTTCAATCCATGCATTTTCACTTTCCTTATATTGAAAATACAAAAATATTAGGCATTTTTCATTGCTTAGCATTTTAAATCTTTTGAGTCTTTGTCATTAGCTTAGTGCATGTAATGAAAGATTGCATTTTTACTTCAGAATTGCAGAGTTGAAATTGAAAATTGCATTGTTTTTAGAAGCATATCATTCATTGAAAATTGAAGTTAGGACTTTGCATTATATTCATATTTACTTTTCTTGCTGAGTCATAACATCATGAGTTTCATTACCATACCTTTTTGAGTAATCATGACCACTAAAATTAAGGCTATAATTTAAAATTGATTAGTCACGATTTTATTTTCTAGGGTGCACAAACTAGCTTAGGATTTAGTGCCTTGGAATAAGATTTTGTGAGTAAACTTCTCCAAGGCAATTAAATCAACATATGTGTCTTACAAAGGGAGTAGATAAATCCATTGTATAATTGGTAATATCAGGAGGCTGCGCTTATACCAGAGTTAATCACGAGTTCACGCGAGGTTGGTTGAAGGGATATTCCCCCGATACCATCTTAGCATTAGAGATGTTTCTGGGGATATTGCTAGTGCCTTTACCTCCGTGAGAGGTGATACTTTCAAGGTTTCAGGCTTTTCTACCCTGCCCATACGATGGACCTGACTTATGACTACTCACATGTGCATCGATTATACATTGGTTTCTTAGTTGCTTGACTTAGGTGCCACATAGGTTACTTGCAGGGGTTATTTTGTAGGTACCCTGGGTCAGATAAGGGTCAGACAACACACAAAATTTATGGTGGATTACCTCTCCGAGGGGATCTGACTGAATGGTTGTTAATCCCACGAGGGCCCTTATAACTGATTCTGTTACCTTCGATCTTTAGTAGGGAGTCTCAGGCCCCTCTTGGGTGAGTCTTTCTATCTTCAGCTTCAAAACCTTGTGGTTGTTCTATGTACACTTCTTCTTCACTAACACCTTTTAAGAAGTTTGTTTTCACATCCACCTGCTGTAACTTCCACTTCATTTTGGATGCAAGAGCTATGATGGTTCTGATAGAAGTTTGTATGGCTACATGAGAAAACGTCTCTTCATAATCAATGACTTCCTTTTGAGAAAATCAACGAGCTACAAACCTTGCTTTATGTTTTTCAATACTTTCGTATGCAACATGTTTTATCTTGTATAACCATTTGGAAGATACCGCATCTTTGTTCTTCAGTCCGGGAACTATTTACCATACATCATTCTTTATAATGGATTGGTATTCTTCTGTCATGGCATCCACCCATTCTTTCTTCTGAATGGATTCTTCAAATCAAGTCGGTTCCTTTTCTAGGAGATCACACATCAAGGCCATATAACTAGAGAATGGATTAGGTTTCTTGATTTGTCTCATGGTTCCTTCTGAGGAACCATACTTGTATCCATATTGAATAAGTTCCCTTGCCCAAGATGGATTTTTCTTGTGAGAGATTGTTATTAGGGGAGGTTATTGAGATTTTGTCATATCATGATCTTCTGGAATCTCATCATCAGGGGTAACTGTAACTTGCCTCACTGGTTCTGCAGCTCTAGGAGATACAATTTCTTCTTCATATACTTCTTCAAGCCGACATCTCCTTTATTTATTGAGTGATACATATTCATCAAAGGTTACATATCTATTGATCTCAATATGATGATAACCTGGTATGTAAATTCTGAAGGCCTTAGAGAACTTACAGTATCCAACAAATATTCCCTTCTTTCCTGAAGGGTCCAACTTAGTTCTCCTTTCTTTCAGAATGTGTACAAACAATGGACAACCAAATGTTTTGAGATGGATTACTTATGGCTTCTTTTCGGAGAACATTTATTCGGGGGTTTTGAATCCAAGTGCACTATGTGATAATTTGTTTTGGACATAAACTGTTGTTCTTGTTGCTTCATCCCATAAGTGCATTGGAAGATCTTGATCGTGGATCATAGTCTTCATTGCTACACAATTTTGCTAAGGATTATAGGGAGTGGTGAGCTCCCTCTTAATCCCAACATCTCTACAAAATATTACAAATTATTTTGAGGTGCATTCTCCTCCATTATGTGACCTGAGTATCTTGATTTTTATTTCTGAAAGATTTTCTAGCAAGGCTTTGAATTTCTTGAATTTTCCAAATACTTCATCTTTTGATTTCAAGAAATAAACCCAAGTGTTGCAAGAATAAGCATCAATGAATGACACATAGTATACATACCCACTTAGAGAGGTTGATGGAATTGGGCCACATACATCTGAGTGGATGAGCTCCAAGATTCCTTCTTCTTTACTGTCTCTCTTTAGGAAAATATTCTTTATGTTATTTCCTTGTGCAGATCCATTGCACAGACCTTCATGATCAACCTTGAATTTTAGTAGACATGTAACTACCTTGCTTACATATGGTAAGGATCTGTAGTTGATGTGAGCTAGTCTTCTATGCCAAAGGTCACATGGACTCTCAGTGGAGTGATTCAAGGATGCATCTGAGTGACCTTTTAACTTATACACGCCACCTTCTATTCCAATGAAAATTGCATCTTCTATGGTTTTTCCTTTAGGCCACACAAGAACTTCACTATCTATGAATGCAACCCTAGAACCTTTCTTATCTAAAGTTGAGATAGGAAGTAAGTTCTTTGTGAAACTTGGTACATATAGTACATCCTTCATCTTCATCGGGGTCCCTGAATTGAGTTTGTAGGTGGATTATCCCACTCCTTTGATGGGGTAGTGGTAATCATCTTCGAGTGTGACTTTCTGGGGAAAGTTCTTTTCTGTAAGGCTAGAGAAAATGTCTCTCTAACCTGTCATGTTCTTAGAGACATCATTTTCTATGAGACAAGTATTCTCTCCAGGTGACACAGATCTTGAGAGGGTGGAAAATAAGACATAGTATTCAATCTCTTCTTTAGTCAACTTTGTGGGTGGATCATCATCTTCAACTGCATGGGAATGATGTCTTTTGTTATTTCTCTTCTTGTATTCTTCTCTTTTGGCTGGAAATTTCTTAGAAATATGTCCCATTTTTTCATAATGATAATCATTTTCTCTTCTTTGACCTTTCTGAAATTTCTGGAATCTCCTTGGAGGGTGAGATTCTTAATGGAAGTGGGTGAATCTCTTTGGGGAGTGAGATTCATTATGTAGGTGGGCCTCCTTTTGAAAATGAGACATTTTCTTTCCTCCTTTAGCATGAGCAGCTAGGGATTGGTCTTCATCCATTAATAATACTACTTCTCGGTTAGCTACTCTTGCTTCTTCTTGAAGACATTCTTCCCAAAGACTGTCAGATTGTAGTTTCTCATTTCTTGCACAAATGGTTTGGATGAAGGCATCCCAAGGTCTTGTGAGACCATTAAGAGTTTTCATGATGAGTTCATATTCATCCAAGTTGTCTCCAATTTCTTCTAGCTGTTCTTTGAAATGAGTAACCCAATGCAACTAGGCTGGTGTAGTCTATTTTCAGAAAATCTAAATTTTACCCTTGAAACCGAGCCTACGCAAATCTGGATTGGTACTTCTGGTACTGGTTCTGGTGTTCTGGTTTTCTAGTACCATTCAAAAATAGGGTTTGACTTTACGAAGGCTCTGGCCATTGAAAAGGTGCACTCAAGCTGCCAGTGAGTTCACTAGGCTAGGGCACACTTCCCTAGATGATTTTTAGTCAGAAATTCCCTTCCAATAAAAATCCCCAATTTTCTTGTACAACAACAGTGACATTTTTGGTTACTCGGTGAAAGGTTCTTTACTCAGTTTATCTCTGATACCATGCTAAATTTAGAGCTACTATTAATTTCTTTTCAATTTACTAGACAATAATAGCATAAGCATGATCACTGAGAGAAACACAATCACAAGGTACACAACATTTTATCCTAGGAAACCCTCATGGGGGAGAAAACCCAACAAAAACTTCCTTAATATAGATTGCCAATATAATGCCAATATAAAGACAAAAACACTAAAGATAATCCAACATTGAGCATGCGACTCTCTCTCCTCCTTGCAATTGCAACTACCTCCAAAATATGTACACTAGATGAGTGACTAAGTGAGTGAGAGAATGAGGCGCCATCCTCTCTTATTTATACTAGTTGATAGGCACTAGGGTTGTGTCTCTTCACCAAGCAGGGCCGACTTCTTAAACTAGTGGTTAAAACCACTTTAATTATCCTTAGGGGCCAAATTTAGAAACAAAACCATATAAATATGGTTTGACTAATCCACAAAAGGGGATTTGGTATTACATGCGACTCTCTCTCCTCCTTGCAATTGCAACTACCTCCAAAAGATGTACACTAGATGAGTGACTAAGTGAGTGAGAGAATGAGGCGCCATCCTCTCTTATTTATACTAGTTGATAGGCACTAGGGTTGTGTCTCTTCACCAAGCAGGGCCGACTTCTTAAACTAGTGGTTAAAACCACTTTAATTATCCTTAGGGGACAAATTTAAAAACAAAACCATATAACTATGGTTTGACTAATCCACAAAAGGGGATTTGGTATTATACAAAGCCCCACATGATCAATCCATAAAAGGAGATTTAATGTATATAAAAATAACTCAATTATAATTAGAATATTCTTCACAATTACAATACTTCAACACATTTGGAATTGAGTCTCGTGATTCATCATATAGTTGGTGGAGAATTTAAGGAGAAATAGACTAGAAGATACATCCTATGGCCATATCTTGTCTATTGAGAAATTTTTCTCATTGGCAGAATCAGGTTCTACTCCCATTGCCATGGTTATTTGGTATAAGCCTCTACTTCTAAGAAGAAGTAGAATCTTTGGCTTCCACTTCAAATAGTTATGAGGCGTGATAAGTATTTCCAACGAGTAAAACATAGATTCCATCTTTCATGTTGCTTTGTTTTGTCTTCGGTATTTGCAAAAGAGTGTTGGTGATGATCCTTGCTAGCGACCTGTGTTAGATTTTAAGCTATTATTAGGTTTCTTTTCAATTTACTAGATAACCATAGCATATATAGGATCACTAAGTAAAATACAATCACAAGATACATGACATTTACCCTGGGAAACCCTCACGGGGGAGAAAACCCAGCAAAAAATTTGTTAATAAACATAGCCAACACAATGCCAAGACAATAAACCAAACAATAGAGAATATCCTCTCCCAAGTAATGCACCTCTCTCTCTTCCTTCTTCCGGCAACTACAGCTCCAAAATTGTGCTCTGGATAATCGAATGAGTGAGTGAACAAATGAGGCGTTGACCTCCTTTATTTATACAAACTGGCAAGTGTTGAAAGGAGGTGTCTCTTCACTGGAAGGGCCGACTTCTCTTTATGGGTGGTTAGAACCACTTTAATTAGCTTGGGGGACGACTTCTTAATTTGCATATTACTTTTAGGGTTTGACCAATCCGGGGATTTGGTCATTTACAATGATCAATCCACAAAAGGGGATTGATCTAATGAATAATACATCAATAATAAATAGAATACTCTTTGTAGTTACAATATTTCAACACTCCCCCTTAACAACAAGGGTATTCTAAAACAACACTAGGTGTGAGAGAGAGGGAAGCAACATCAACAACATCTGAAACACTGACTGACATATCTATAAATCATCGGAAGTTTTTCTCATCATCATCGTTCACAACATGGAGTTGGAGTAGCATCATCATCCTCATCAGCATGAAGCTAAGGTAACATCATCATCATCTTTAGCATGAGGCTAAAGTAACATCATCATATTCAACATTGTTATAACCCTAATTTGCACCAGATATGCTTACATGGCATCAGACCACCTCATTACCTATTTTTTCCAAGCCACTACTAGAGAGCCTCTTAAAAAACACCCTGTTTGAAGGCATATGCGCCTTGCTCCACTACTGCATGTGTGTGTACACCGGCTGACCCACTGCAACCTGCGTATACCTAAAAAAGAATGAAAAATGGAAAGTTGCAAATGAGACACACAGTTTTGGGTAAGTTAACTAAACCGACTGACTGCCCATATCCGGTCTCTCGACCAAATACCTAGCCCTTTCTAGCCTATAAAAGAAAGGGTAGGGGTCCCATTTGGAAGGACGAAAACAAGAGTAAAGAAACTCTACCCAATTTAGCATTCCCTTTGTCCCAACCTTTTACAACTAGTGTGTGAAGAGAAGCATATACAAAAGCAGTTGGAGTACAATTGAAGAGGAGCCTAGGACCAGATTCGAGGAGCAGTGGCCAATCTCACTATTGTAAGGTATTATTGTGAGATTAATAAAAGAAGTACTTTTCCCGTCCCGCCATATGAGGTTTTCAAATGTCTAAATGTGATTATATTTTGATATAATCTCTAACCCATTAGTTCATAGATCATATGCATGCAAAGTTCTTTTTTTGTCTTTTATGAATACAGGTCAGCATTGGGAGGACAGTTGCAGTCAAAGAGCGACCAAATGTTAAAAAGATCGACATCAAACACGAAAACTAAGGTACAGTAACTTGATCTTTTTAACCTTGTATTTGAACATGAATAATGGGGTTTAGGATTGGGAGAATGGTAAGAAGTAGGAAGCTTTAGGTCATTTCTGCATGCATGATAAAACCCTTAATGCTAGTCCATAGGAAGGATTTCCCACCCACAACAGAATTGGTGACCATACTGGGGGCTCTCTAGGGTTTTTGGGGATACTTTTTGGGTATTTTTAATTGGTTTTACTACCTTTCTTCTGAGTTTCTGCAAGAGTCTGAGCTAGTAGGGATTTTGGTCTTACATACCAACAGTCCCTGCTTCCTTTGCTTGACTGTTTTTTCTTTTTCCGGGAAGCCACAGAGGCATACACGACCTGCAGAAGGTCTTCCTGAGTATACACATGCCCTGACTTCACACAACCCGTGTACATATGCTGTCTGCTGAAAGATCAGTCACGTGTCTGAGGCCAATAGATTTTGTTTAAAGAGAGGCAATCATCCTCTTCCTTGTCAGAAGTGATCCTTCTCAGGGGTTTTCTAGATCTAGTCCTGGTTTCTGTTGTTGCATTCTATAGCCTAGGTATAACCTCAGATTAGCTTTGTTTTCTCAACTTTCCTTGCATCTTTTCCTGTTAGAGTAAGTTTCTATACCTTTAAGGGGTTCTGGTCTTCAATACCAGTACTCCCTGCCTGATCTTAGCTGCTTGTCTTGCTTCTTTTGAGGAGAAACATAGGCACATACGACTTGTAGTGGGCATGCACGCGTGCATACGCGTCCTATCTTTAGTCAGGCTGCGTGCATACGCTGGCTGTTGAAGTGACAGTCACATTTCTGTTTAGAAAATTTTGAGGAGGCAGTCATCCTCTTCCCTGTCAAGTTTTAACTTCCCAGGTTCTTCTTGTTTCTTTATGGTATCTTTCATAGCATTTTCAACCTAGGTTGTGTTCCAGCATAGCTTGCTTTTTCATTTGAAAGATTTCTTCCTTTTTTTTTATTAGGTTTTTTGATGAGATAGTGAGTTAGTTTGATCTTCCTTCTTGGTTGCCAGTCACTCCCCATGGTCTGTGGTTGGACAGAAGTCCTTTTTGGCCTTATCTTTTTTTTACTTTTTCACCTTTTTTGCTTCAGAAAAGAAGAAGACATAGAGTTTAAAATTTTCTTGTTTTTGGAGCATAATAAAAAAAACAAAATCTCTTTTTACTTCTTGTTTTGGTTAAGTAGTTAGTTGTGTGTGTTAATCATTGGGAAAAAGATTGCTTTATTAAGTTCTTGACTGTTTGAATTAGGACAATAAGTAGCTCGTAGTCGAGTGAAATCTTGTTGATTTTTTCAGTTAAAATATCTTAGATTTTTTTTTTTTTTGNTTGAAAAGTTAGTAAAAGAGTTTGAACGTGCAATTTTGAATTTGTGAAGAATTAATTCACTTTTAGTTTTCATTAAATTCTCTTCCCTTTTCATCTCTAAAAACATCACTGGTTTCACTTTTGTTACCTTTTGACTTAAAAGACAACCACTAAAATTAACGATTAAATAAAATCAACTAGACTTTATGTTTGTAGGGTCCATCAACTAGTCTAGGCTAGAGCCTTGATTTAGGATTGGAGAGGAAACTCTTCAAGGCTAAAAAACAAACATAGGAGTCTGTGCTAGGGAGTGTCAAAATTCCATTATCGTAAAATTTATCCGGAACCCCCCTCTAACATAGGGGCTAAACATGAGGTCACGTAAGGAAAGGTAGCGAGGATAACCCCTCCAAAACCAGACCAAGCGTAGTGGGGAATGCATATAGAGGGCTTGTCTTGGGATTCCGTTGATCACATTTTCGACGAAGCTTCATGGGTCTCGAATCCGTTCAAGGTCCTCAGTCGTCTTCTGGAACACTTGCTTTCGATACCCTTATAGGTTTCATGCTTGATACCCAGCTCATTGTGGTCCACTTGGCTGTCGACTGTACCTACCTGGTGACTGTTTGCACCCTGGTATCCTAGTTACCTATCTTTCTAGTGACTTACACAAGTGACTATGGGGGTATACCGTGGTACCTAGGACATACATTGGGCCACTCTTTGCAAAGTATACCCAGAGGGTGCTTCCGTATTCGAGTTGCACTTGCACCGGTAAGTTGCTCTAGTGTTGGTTGTTGTAACTGTTCTTCCAACTAGTTATTGACTGCTTGTTTTATCTCATAGGTACTTTTTTCTAGTGTGTGATGGTTTTCAAATGATTATAGATTTCCCTAGTGTTAACTCCCAAAATGAAACCGTTCTTTCGGTTGAATTTTGTAGGGGATATCATGGTTATTGGTCGCGTCCTAAAGCTACTTTTGTGTTTTTTATAGCTGAGAAAATTTTTGAATTTGGTTCAGTGAAGAAAATGGCAAAATATCAGATTTCGGTGGTTTGGGCGAGCCTCCAGCGTGCTCATTAACCACCGAAAGTATTCAGTTTCGTCAGATAAGTGGTCGATTCAAAGGGCAAGCAACCACCGAAAAGGTTTGAACGGGCAAAAAGAAAGCTTGTGCTTTCGCATGAGCCAAATGTCAAAAATTGTGCAATGATGAGAAATTCAACCGCCGAAAGCTCGTATTGTGGGAGATGATGCAAATGCGTGGTGATCATCCGAAAGGTTCAAAGCACCGGTGTCTTATCTATTACAGTGATCATTTCAAATCCACGCAGAACGGTTATTGACAGATATAATTGTACGGGATTCCTTTCATTTTAATGGTAAGTACGCCAGTCATTATTACCAGGCCCTTCCTTCATCTGTAAACTCAAGGAGTTATA
>SNQJ01S0063917.1:30264-46848 GCA_010110895.2 Picea sitchensis | reverse complement strand
TATAAGTTGAATTGAGTTATCCCATTGATCCACCTTTACAAAATACAAAAACATTCATTTCTTAAGTTACCAAGCACCTTTGGTCTGCAACCACAAAGGGTTTCTTGGAGTGATAACACCTAGTGTGTATTTGATCTTCTCACACCATGGAGAATCAAGAGTTCTTCCGGTCGTGAAGGCTTCTAGGCCTGCCACCGGTTGACCTCAAACCCCCCTCCACCACCAGTAAGGCGAAAACTAAACCAGCAAAGGTATTTTGAGACAACCGGGTTACAGGAAAATGTGCCCAATCCATTTTCAAGAGAAGACCATTTGATTCTAGAGGAACCAATCATTTCTGACCTCGGAGCATAAGCTCTTGGTCTATATAACCCTCCCATCACTGAGCTATCGACACCCATTGTCGTACAGGTTCTACCTTACGAGCGTCCATTAGTCTCATAAGCAACAATGGCAACAAACGCTATTACTTCTTCAGGGGATAATCATATTCCCTTCACGACTGTCACTATAGGGGGTGTTCCACCTCCTAACCAATCGTCTCCGGTCCGGGCCACTATGGTCTTGACTCATTCTACCTCGGGCAGCAGTCTGATTCTGTCTATGGCGGAGATCACTGCTCTGTTTACACAGAGTGCGATAGGCCCTTCATTCTCATACATGATGCTTGGCTTCAGTATGAGTTATGTACTTTCATCCTCCACTCTACAGACCTTAGGTCTGGGGGCAGGGATTTCCAACGCTCCTCTGCAAGGATCTATGGGGGGATCTTTAGCTCCCTTTATTGCTTTCCCTTACGGCGGGGGTCATATACCCCTCCCCCTTGCTCGGCGGTGTTCCTCAAAACTTCGTTGGGCCTAACGTAAACTTGTTTGGAGTAGGTAGTCAAGCACTCCCTTCATATAACATGCCGATTGGTTCAACACCTTTCTCTTTGTTCGACGCGTTTGGTAACAACGCTTTCTCGTCAGCTGTCATCTCGGCCGGGGGAAACCCCGGTTATGGACAACAACATCCTGTATAGGGTACTATTCCTGCACAGGGGGCACACTTAGGAATTCCTTCCTCACAAGGAGCTTGGAATCCATGGCAAGGACCAATCCCCTTGCCAGGGATGCCGATTGGGGGCAACCCCTTCCATACCTAGTGGAACCCCGGGCAAGGCTCAACACCTATGGCCGTCGGATCGGCAGGGGGAAACCCTTCCAAAAATCCTTGGAATGCGACACAAACCCAACCTTTTACGTCCTATTACGGGAATTAGCCAATAATGTATCAACAAGCGCATAATTCGTACGCTGGTCACAACCATGGTTATTATCAGAGTCCTGACCAATAACCTAACTTTTCCTGGCAACTTGGTGCCAGTCAAACTACAGGCTCTTTCCCTGGCTACAATCCACAACCCAAACTACCATTTCTGGAAACCTTGCACTTTCTAGACTTGACAAGGTTATTAAATGACCCCATCTGTCATGATCCCAATTGGCCTCCTATGCTGACCAAGTTGCCTTCGGACATTCCAAAGTTTGAGGCCAAGCCTAATGAAGACCTTGGCGATCATGTGACTACCTTTCACTTATGGTGCTCGTCCAACTCATTGAGAGACGACTCCATTCAGTTGCGATTGTTTCAACGCACTCTCATAGGGAGTGCTGTGAAATGGTACATCGAACTCGACTGCTCACAATACTCTTCCTTCATTGAATTGACAATGGCTTTCTTGAACCATTTCCAATTACCTATGAGATATGATGCCGACACTGAATTGCTGGCCAACTTCGAACAGACAAAAGCGGACCATATCTCGGATCACATTCGAGAATGGAGATGCCGTAAGAGTTTGATCAAAGTACCAGTCCCACCAGCATTCCTACTCTGGTGGTTCCTTAATTCTTTAGTACCCTAGTTGTCTAAAGACGTCGCAATGTTCGGGGTGTTTTCTGAAGAAGATGCGATAATGAGAGCTCAACAACTAGAGATGATTTACTTTCAGTCTGGTTTACAATACGAAATCTTGCCAAATGCACCACAGTCAATACTTGACAAGACCAGACAAAGGTCTGGACCACATGCTGATGGAATTATTGGTTCAACACAAATGAAGCCCGCTAATACATTGTCAAATCAATTGCAGCAATTGTCGATACAACGGACAATGGCCAACTAGACCACTGGTTTGGCTGCTCCCCCTACCCAAAAGTCAGATGTACACAGTGTGGAAATGACAAACCCAAAGGCCACCCAACAGCCTGAGGGAAGGAAGAAACAACGAAAGAAGGGTAAGGGGAATAAGAAACCCAAAGATAATGCTGGCGGGGGCGACACTGAAAAGAAGAATTCAAGGTATCCTTGTAATCTTTGCAAGGAAGACCACCCGACCCATCAGTTCCCTTAGCTTGCGGAAGCCCATAAGTTATTGGCACAACAACAACCTGTTGTGTTAACGAACCCGTTTCCACACGGGAAAAATCTAACTCAAGCCTCCTCTAGTGTGGAAGGGGGCAGTCAAGGACCCCCTTCGTCTTCAAGTAATCCTTTGTCCGCAAATGTGTATATGATGAAAGGTGATGCCTATATAACGACTAGAGCACATGATTACGAAAATCCAGGCACCTCTGAGAATGATAAAGAAGCCGAAAATCCACCTCTTCCTCTTCAGATTGAGAAGACGTTGGGCGAAACAACGACGCGCATCCCAAAAGGTGTGTTCAAAAACCCTTCTTACAACCCAAATTCAAGGGCCGCCTAGAACTACTCTATGGTGGAGGATTTATCACAAACCCCTTGTGCGATGTTTGCTTTGGAAGTCCTCTAGAGTTACCCTTCCCAGAGAAAAGCCCTGTTAGCTACCTTAGGCTCTACCGAGACTTATAATCTGGGAACGATCATGCTTGATACCACCGACTTAAAACCTTGTCTTCCTTACCACGTAGCTTTTCAGATAGTAGTGGTTTACACCACGAAAAATTTTACTCGCAATATTTTCTGCACAGTGGTGGATGAGGGTGCCTCGACATGCGTGATGTCTTTGGCGTGTTGGAAGGCCATCAACCAACCCGTTTTGTCTCCGTCACCTACTCTTCTTACATCTTTTGACGATCATTCTTTCCGACCACAAGGCATCATCCCCTCTTTCCCCGTGCAGTTAAGGGGAAAGACTATGTGCGTCGAAGTTGAAGTAGTCGATGCATCTCTCGACTACAATCTCTTGTTAGGAAGGAGTTGGACCTATGCTATGCAAGAAGTGGTCGCGACAGTTTTCTGGGCCTTGTTGTTTCCACACGAGGGTCGGATCATGACCATTGACTAGTTATCCTTCTCTCGTCCTGACCCTTCATCGGGAGTCTCCACGGTCCCGATGATTGATAACCCTCAGCCCGACATCGTCAATGTAGTGGTTGGTTTGTGCTCACCTTTGATGGGTACTTTCAATTACCCGCCTCCGACCGACAATTTCCATTACTTGACGGTTGTTTCCGACCAGCCTCGGGTCGAAAATTTTCAACTCTCGTCATTTCACATGACGTATTTTCATGACCTGTGGACTCTTCCTTCCCCATCAGCTACGATGGAAGGGACAGAGCACCATGGCATGGCCATGCCTTTGTCCGTGGAAGAAGTTGCATACTCGATCATTCAACGAGCTTCTGTCGACCCCGATCCGACTCGAGCACAAGAGTTAAATCTGGTGCTCGAGCCTATTTGGGCTCAAGGTTCCCTTGTTGATATAGATTCTTTAGACTTAGTCTTGCCTTTAGACGAAGAGATTATTGAGGCAAATGACTAGTCCGGATAGACCCTGGGATGATCTTCATCATAGATCTTACCTCCTCCCAAAGTTAAGACGAATTGAAGCAGGTGAATTCACTCTGACTATGAATGGAGATAAAAATTGTCCTATCAATCCTTTGGTAACACACACTGTTTATGTCGAAGGAAATATGTCAACAATAGCTGAAACGATACCTATTGACATCTCCAGAACCCTTGGTGTCGTGGAGAATATCTTCGTCGAAGTGGATTTCTCCCCCGAGGAGATTCAAATCTACACTGATTTATTTAAAGAATTCCATGATGTGTTTGCTTGGTCTTACGAGGAAATGCCAGGAATAGATCCACGGATCATCGAACATGAAATCATGACTTATCTTGACGTTAAGTCGGTTCGGTAGAAACTTCATCCGGTCAATCCTAGGAAAGCAGCAACTATCAAGGCTAAAGTAGAGAAATTACTTAAAGATGGTTTCATCTACCCCATCCAGTTGACTCAATGGGTGTCGAATCCTATGCTAGTCAATAAAAAACATGGTATGATTTGCGTATGTACGGACTTCCGTGATTTGAACAAGGCCTGCCCAAAAGATAATTTTCCCACGTCATTTATTGACCAGATAGTCGATGAATGCACATGTTGTTAGGCCTTTTCATTCATGGATGGTTTTTCGGTATACAATCAGATACATATCAAGCCCGAAGACCAACACAAAACTGCTTTCATTTGTCCGTGGGGTACATTCACTTATCGGAAGATGCCTTTTGGTCTGAAAAATGATGGAGCTACGTTTCAGCAGGCCATGTCTTTTGCTTTCCACGACCTCAAACACATAGTCAAGGCTTATCTTGATGATTTAGTGTCACGATATTGCAAGAGAGATGATCATCCCACCCACCTCCGACTTATCCTTGAATGATGTTGCTATTACCGAATCTGCTTGAATCCAAACAAGTGCAACTTTTGCATCACGTCGGGTCGTCTGCTTGGTTTCATAGTTTCAATAACAGGGATCATGGTCGATCCTCTAAAGGTTGAGGCAATATTTCAATTTCCTCCCCCGTGCACCATACCTCAGCTTCAAAGTCTGCAGGGAAAAACAAATTTTTTACGACGTTTCATCACAAGCTATCCCAAGATCACAAAGGGTTTTATGTGTTTATTAAAGAAAGGTGTTTCTTTTCATTGGGACGAAGCTGCTCAACGCTCTTTTGCAGCATTGAAACGCGCCCTCATATCAACCCCTTTGCTTTGGCCACCCAATTATAATAAAGATTTATTATTGTACTTGGCTGCTGCAGAGTCAACCATCAGTATGGTCTTAGTTCAGGAGGATGATTTGCTCTCAGAATACATGATTTCTTAACTGAGCTGAGGCCTAGTTGGACCGGAACTCAATTATTCCCACATTGAAAAACTTGTGTTGGCAGCAGTCCATGCAGTCCAATGGTTCCGTCATTACATTTTGTTTCACAAGACCACTGACATTGCCGTTGTGAATCCATTCCAATACATATTAAAACGATGATTCATCGACGAAAATATTAGTAGATGGATAATTATCCTCCAGGAATTCAACTTGGAATTCGTTTCGGTGAAATCCAAAAAGTCGATGGTCTTCGCGGAACTCATATCGAAAATTTCGGTCGAATTAGGTGATGTTATTCCCGACGAGTAGCCTATCAAAGGAGAAATGTTTTTAATATCGTCTTCCAACCCATGGTATGGAGATATAATCATTTATCTCCAGAATTTGAAGTGCCCCACCTTTGCTTCTCGTGATGAGTGTCGCCATATATGCCATCAGGCTAAGAACTATCTCATACTCGAGGACACTTTGTACCGTCGAGGTGTAGACTGCATCCTTCGCCGATGTATCACTCATGAAGAAGTGGAAATCATGCTTAATGATTGCCACATTGGAGCATGTGGCGGTCATTTGTCTCAGTTGGAAACAACTCAATAGATTCTACGAGCTGGTAACTTCTAGCTAACATCAGTCAAAGATTGTGTTGAATCGGTCAAGAAGTGCCACCTGTGTCAGATATTCTCTCGAAAGATGAGAGCACACATTGCTCCTATGTTTCCCGTTATTACTGTTGGTCCCTTCACTAAATGGGGGATTGATTACACTACCTGCAACCCCCCTTCAGCAAGGGGGAACTGCTATATCATCGTAGCAGTAGACTACTTCACCAAGTGTGATCCGGATTATTTTCAACACGAAATGAGAGCAGAGATATAATAAATAAATGCAAAGAGATATCACATATATTCAATAGTATAACATAAATGTATCAGAGATGCAACCATAAACACATATATATAGAAATACATGATTTCTATTAATGAAAGAAATGTACATAGACTGTAAAAATACAGAGTGAAAGACTTGCTAGAATGGTGGCATCTTATCTCTGAGAAGAGATGTGACGGCTACTCGCATTCACAAGAAGATGGTTACAATGAGGCTCCCAAGGCATTTTTACAATAAACAGGAATGCCAAAAACTCTATACATCTGAAAACCTAACCCTAGGAGATGAAGCGCCAAAAGTCATGTGGGCCCCGTTTGGGTAAGTGAGTACATCAACTTCCCGGGGTCGTAACTTTTGCATACGATCTCCATTTTAGGCGTGTGATATCTCGTTGGAAAGGTATTTTCGAGGAGATTCATTTTGGGGGCTCAATCATGCCTTTAGATATTATTGAGAACCTTGATCTTGAAAAACCTTCATTTGGGCCCTCAAAATGGCCTTAGAAGTTAAAAACTGCTGAAAATAGTAAATTGCCAAAATTGCTAGAAAACTATTTTGAGCCAGTCAGAAAAGGTGGGTAGCCACCAATATCCACCTAGATAGAAGTGGGTCGAAGCTATGCCAATGTTCAAAGATGATGGGGATACAACAACTCTCTTCTTATTCAATCAGATAATAGCAAGCTTCGATGTCCCGAGAGAGATTGTCACTGACCATGGCAATCGCTTTCAGAACCAAATGATGACCGAGTTCACATCAAATCTTGGGTTGTGGCAAGAACATTGATCACCCTATTACCCCCAAGAAAATGGTCAATTAGAAGCTGTAAATAAATCTCTGCAGACCATTCTATAATGAATGATCAATTCGGCCAAGTCAAATTGGCATTTGATGTTATACTCGACATTATGGGCTTACCGAGCGTTTGTTAAGACTGCAACCGATTTCCCACCTTTTCAACTCATTTACGGGTTGGAAGCAGTCTTGCCCATAGAGTGCCAGATCCCATCATTAAAATTGGCAGTGCAGTTATTTCCAGACACTTCACTACTTGAAGAGTGGTTACTATACCTCAAACAACTCAATGAACAACGTCGCGATGTGGCCTTGTCTAACGAGGCTCACAAGCAAAAAGTCAAGTGTCAGTATGATCAGGCCATTCATCCTCGGATTTTCTCTGAAGGCAACCTTGTCCTAGTCTATGACCAAGATAAGGACCCCCCGGGGGTAGGCAAATTCAAACCCATGTGGCTTGGACCTTTCATAGTGAAATAAGTACTACAGAAGGGTGCTTATCGTCTGATGGATTTTGAGGGAAATGTTTTGATGGAGCCTAGAAATGGGATCTACCTCAAAAATTATTACTCATAGGTGGGTCGCCTTGGGTGAATTTTGTAACATATGTATAGTCTTTGTACTATTACTTTGTAGTTTCGTCTTTTAGTTTTATGGACGTTTCATTTTTGATGTTATCTTTTTCACTGTGGCAGATGTCAAGTGAATCAGATGTGTTTGTTGGTTTTGCGGACGGTGCTAGCCGACACACTCGGAGGCTTGCTTCCGCATCTTGGGTGATTTTCACACCTCAGGGCCAGTTGCTATCTTCAGGGGGTATCTATTTAGGCGACACAACAAACAATGTCACTGAATACAACACATTTATTGAGTTGCTTCGTGACGCTTTGTTGCTTGGTATCTCTCACCTTCGTGTCTATTTAGACGCTCAACTGGTTGTGTCTCAATTAAATGGAGTCTACCATGCTCATGATCCTACTCTACACCGATGGTTCCTTAGGGTAGGTCTCTTAGAACAAAGCTTTGATTATATTACATATTTTCATGTTCCTAGGAGATTAAATCAAGTTACAGATACTCTAGCTAATCATATATTAGATTGGCATCTCACACACATATAAGAAACACACACACATGTATATATTTTTGTAAATATAATCCATAAAACATGAAGAGATGAAAACACGCATATATATATTGAAAGAGTGCCAGAGTACAAGGGTGGGCGCGAGCGCCTAAAAAATAAGTACAGTTGGAGTCGCGAGGCTTATTCCCTCAAAAATATAAATAAGTGCTCTCGGCACATGAAAAATCTAGCCTAGCTAAGGGCGGGGCCTGTGTGCCCGGTTGTAGTGTACAACGACGTTTTCCAAATGCCGAAAAAGCTGGACCCACGTCCGTGGCACCCCAGCTACGTGCAGTTGCATAGATGGTGGCAGATCCTCAATCTCTGCCATGGGCACTGTGCGAGTAAGAGAGGTAAGGTTCTGCTCTACCCACCTCAAAACTCTCTCCGCCTTGCCGGATGGAGGCGCCCCTGCTGCTCTTGTTGGTCCAGCGGCCTCAGCTGCTCTTGCCTCCGGGCGAGGATGCCGCCTGGTCCTTGAAAAATCCGCTGGACGCATTGGTCCCACATTTGCACACAATAGGGACATACATGTCAGATACTCTGGTATAAACAAAAAAATGATATATATATATATATATATATATATATAAACAAATAAAAATCAAATAAATTTGAAAAGAAAGCTTACCCATCTCTCCTCGCTGCTCTCTGGGAGGTATCGACATCTCAGGATCTCTCGAAGAGTTGATCCCGGCATAGGGGTAGTCCTCTATGACCAGAATCTGTTGAGCCCACCAAGCAAAGAACTTGTCATCGAAGGCCTCAATGGTCCTTCCTCCCCCCTGTCACGACAACAACGTCACCCATCTGCATAGTGCGGGGTGAGAGGGCTCGTGCTCTCATATGGTTTCTCTAGGACTAAGGATAGGCACTCTCTCGAAGAAGAAATCACAAAGAATGGTCCCAAACCCAAAATTCTTGTGCCTCCACATACGACACTTTGTCAACTGCCTCTTCATGCAGTCTAGTAATGTGGTACTCGAGTCAAAGATCTGTGCATTTAAGCACTGAATCAAACAATTCATGTGCACCTGGGAAGCCTGATGTAGAGCTGTAGATACAGTAATCCACCCAATAAGAAAAACAATCACTTTCAGTGATAGGTCATATATGTTTCTTATTGGCACTTGTGTGCCCATGTTGTTTGTACCGGCTTCATAGTGGAGTCCAATCAACTCCACTATGTTGAGAGGCTCGAAGGGAAAAGTACGAAAATTGACGGGTTCCCCTCTCCTTGAGAGGCTAGTCAAAAAGTATATGTCCTCGGTTGCCAGAGTCAATGATTGACCTTCAAGCATGAAGGTCTCTGCGTCAGGGTTCCAGTAGTCAACCAAGGCATTCAGTAGCCTAGGTTATGCCCGCATGAAAGGATAATGGAAAAACTTTATCAAACAACATTGCATTAATGTAGCAAGAGCATTAGGGTATTCATCAACCAAAATATCAATGTCCTCGTGCTCCCTTTCTCTCCAGTGAACATACATCCTGCAGTTTACAAAGTTTAGGAGAGATTAGCCTTTGCATTTTTTTTTTAATTTTTTCATATGGTGGAGGGCATACACGGGCTGTAATATACACAGTCATGTATGCCTATGTGCAGTATTTACTTTGCATGTGGGCATACACTAGCTGTCATAAGACAACCCGCATATACGTAGGGCCGACCTTTTAAAAGGTCGGCGCCACCCCCAAAAACAAAAATGAGTGCATAAATGAAGAATGGAATTGCAAGAGGGGTTAGTATGTACCTACTTGGTCCAAGCGGAGGCTCGTTTCGTCCACTAGGGATCCCAGAATCAACTCTTTTCACAAAGGGGTATTTTTGGCTTTTAGTCAATTTCTCAATTTGCAATAGTGATAATGAGCTGCCAGCTTCTATTTATAGACCTTTTTGGCCATTTTTTGTCATTTTTTGGAACCTTTGGTCATGTTTTCTAAATTGAAAATCATTTAGTATGGTTAAGGAGTTTTCTATGGATTGTTACGATAAGTGTTACTTTGGGTATTGGGAAACTTTTTGGAGATTTGGGTCTTTTTAAAGGTCCTTTGGTAAAAAGTCATTTTTTCAACTTGTTGCATTTAAGTTAGGATTCCACTTCCACTTTCTGCATCTCATTGTCTTTATCACTATGCCATAGGATCGACCCCACCAAGTTGTGACACAGAACCCTCATTGCTGCTTTAGAAGTGTCGTAATTTAGTGGTAGAGCCTACCTATACATGGATGCCCTAGGTAGATCCTGGTTGCACTCTAGCATCCATGTTGTCATTAATGACTATAGGCTTGGGAGTCCTTGTTAGTTATATCCTGATTACGAGTTTGAGCCTCATTTGCATGATGCATTATCACTTTTGAACTCACTGTCAGGACTCCCAAAACACAATGGGTCTTCTTTTAAGCCCTTTTCAGACCTTCTAAAAATGAAAAGATTGTCGAGCGATCTTGTTGACCTTCACGCTCGCTAAACTGAAATTGGAAGGCATGTCTGTTCGGTGGTAGTTTACCCCTTTTTCGGTCCAAATGGTCAACTGTGTGAACAAAGGTATACTCTAGAAGCCCCAGTTCTCTAGAAGAGTACTCCCAGGTATCATTTTAACCCTTTTTCGGACCTAAGAGAGTAAACTTATGAAAAAGGAACCCCCATGGAGTCCATAGTTAAGCTCTTTTTAGACTCCCTAAAATTGAAAATATCGTTTAGTGACCTTATTCTTTCACACTCGTTAAACTGGTCCATAAGAACATTCCTGACAAAGTCCATAGTTAAGCTCTTTTCAAACTCCTTAAAAGTGAAAATATTTCCGAGTGATATTGTCTTTGTCACACTCATTAAAAGGATTTTGAATAGACGTCTGGTCATTGCTAGTTTACCCCTTTTTCGAACCGACTAGACTATCTTTGAAAAAGGTACCCCAGTGGAGTCTCCTTTTATGCTTTTTCAGACTCTCTAAATATGAAAAACCGCTGAGCTTACCTTCTCTGGGCTCGTTAAAATTACATCGAAGGATGTTACCATTAAGTGTCTTATTAATCAAGTTTTCATAATTGCGTCTTTGGCCTGATTCCGGATCCATGCTGCTCTCAACTGAACCATCTAAAGCATGCCTTATACGTAAGCCCTGTAGCACTTTTCCTCTGCGTCTTGACACCTTGGCCCCTGGAGGATTTTTCCTGAGTGTCGTGCTCCTTATGCTCGGAACTAGTATGTTTGTGACACTCGATCATCCTTCGTAACGTAACATTCTTTTATTCTTTTTCAAGCTTTCCAAAATTATTGAAAAAGACAAAAAAAAATCAAGTATACCCCAAAAAGAGGAAGGGAAAAGTATTTTCTTTTTATTGGTAGAACAATGAGTCACCCTTGGACAAAGAACATCCTTTTGTTTGTTCGTCAAGATTTTGGATTTAACATGACCTTAGGAAGTTGTTCTTGCTACATAGAGTTGTGTCCTCCTCTGTTTGGTTATTCTTCCAAACATATGGAGAGTTTGCATTGCCTCCTGCATCGTGAACTTATGTCAACATCATGCTGCCTGAGTCTCATCATTGTTCATGCTATTGTCCAAGGGAAGTTATTACCAAGCTTGAGTCAGCCCCTCTGTAGATTGTCTCTTGCCCTCATGCCCAACCATCCCGAAAGCCCAATCAAGTCCTTGTTTGAAATCAATGAAGCCCTCAACCTGATCATCAATATCCTCTGGCCCATTCCTGATGAGCCGACGAAGACCTCTGGGTAGTGCAGTCATACACACATATTACAATCCTACCTGAGTTATGAAGATTTTGAAGTTTTTTCTCAAGATCTGAAGACCTCATCTCCGACCATCAGGCCTTATCAGCTTCTGGAAGATGGATACTATATATGTATATCTTTTTGATTTCGAGATGTAGATCCGTTGTGTATTGCTCGCGGCTACACTTTATATAGTTATATGACATGTATATATAGTGTATTTGATTGGTAGCCATGATTTTATTTCATTTCGAGCATGGGTATGCCCGCCTCGATGAGACAACTGTTATTTTGTAGATGGCACCTCCCAAATTCTGGTCCCTAGGCTCACTTGTTTGGTATGTTGGTGAAGATTGATAATGTATTTCGACCATTAGATTCTCTTTTGACCTCACACATTAGGGGGCATCTGTTATAACCCTAATTTGCACTAGATATGCTTACCTGGCATTAGGCCACCTCATTACCCATTTTTTCCAAGCCACTACTAAACAACCTCTTAAAAAACACCCTGTTTGAAGGCATACATGCCCTGCTCCACTACTGCACGCATGTGTACGCTGGCTGACCCACTACAAACCGTGTATACCTAAAAAAGCACGAAAAATGGAAATTTGAAGACGTAACACATAGTTTTGGGTAAGTTAACTAAACCGACTAACCGCCCAGAGCCGGTCGCTCGACCAAATACCTAGCCCTTTATAGCCTATAAAAGAAGAGGTAGGGGTGCCATTTGGAAGGAGGAAAACAAGAGTAAAGAAACTCTACCCAATTTAGCATTCCCTTTGTCCCAACCTTTTGCAATGAGTGTGTGAAGAGAAGCATATACAAAAGCAGTTGGAGCATAGTTGAAGAGGATCCCAGGACTAGATTTGAGGAGCAGTGGCCGATCTCACTATTGTAAGGTATTCTTGTGAGATTAATAAAAGAAGTACTTTTCCTGTCCCGCCATATGAGGTTTTCAAATGTCTAATTGTGATTATATTTTGATAGAATCTCTAACCCATTAGTTCATAGATCATATGCATGCAGAGTTCTTTGTTTGTCTTTTATGAATGCAGGTGAGCATTGGGAGGAGAGTTGCAGTCAAAGAGTGACCAAATGTTAAAAGGATCGACATCAAACACAGAAACTAAGGTACAATAACTTGATCTTTTTAACCTTGTATTTGCACATGAATAATGGGGTTTAGGATTGGGACGATGGTAAGAAGTAGGAAGCTTTAGGTCATTTCTGCATGCATGATAAAACCCTTAATTCTAGTCTGTAGGAGGGATTTCCCACCCACAACAAACATGAAAGATGAAATAACATCATCATCATCATCATCTTCAACAAGAAGCTGAAGTGGCATCATCATCATCATCATCTTCAACAAGAAGCTAAAGTAGCATCATCATCATCATCTTCAGCAAGAAGCTGAAGTGGCATCATCATCATCATTTGTATCAACATGGATTAGTATAACACTAATACATCATCATCATCAATAATAACACAAGGCTGATACAACATCAACAACAACAATATCATAACACAAAGGCTGGAACATAATCAACAACATCAACATCGCAACACGAAGGTTGGAGCATCATCAACATCAACACTAGGCTGAGAATCTTCAGCACAAGGCTTGCATCACAACACGAGGCTGGCAACACAACATCATCAATACGAAGCTGACATCATAGTACATGAATGGCAACACAACATTATCAACACGAGGCTGGAAACACAACATCATCAGCACGAGGCTAGCATCATAACATGAGGCTGGAAACACAACAACATCAGCACGAGGCTAGCATCACAACACGAGGTTGGTACATCATCACAACATGAGGCTGACACATCATCATAACACGAGGCTATCACATCATTACAACATGAGGTTGACACACCATCATAGAAGGAGGCTAACACATCATCACAACACGAGGCTGGCACATCATCACAACACGAGGCTGGCACATCATCACAACACGAGGCTGGAAATATTTAGCACTAGGATAGAATCACATCATGAAGTTGGAAATCTTCAGCACTAGGTTGGCATCACTGCATGAAGCTGGAAATCTTCAGCACTAGGCTAGCATCATAACATGAAGCTGGAAATCTTCAGCACTAGGCTGGCATCACAACACTACTCCCCCTTTCGAGGGAGGTCCTTTTGGACTACACCAAGATTATCTCAAAAGTGCTCAAACTTTACACGAGGTAGAGGCTTGGTCAACACATCAACAACATGTTCATCCATGCTAATATATTGGAGCTTTATGGCTCCTCTCTACAACATATCACGAATGAAGTGATACCGGATCTCTATGTGCTTCGACTCATCATAGAACACATAATATCCATACAATTCTAGTTATCACATAGGATCACGGTGGCTTCCATCTCCAGATCAAATAGATCTGTTAGCAACATCCGAAGCCATATGGCTTCACAATTGGTGAAACATGCAACAATGTATTATGTTTCTACCGTGCTGAGAGCAATACTTGATTTCTTCCTACTCTGCCATGAAGTCATGGTTGAACTCAGACTGAAACAACATCTTGAAGTGATATTTCTATCATAAGCACTTCCAACTCAATATGAATCAGTGTAAAGACCTAGTCTGTGTTGGAAAATATTTAACAGACAGCGAGTGCTTGTCATTGATGGCAAGTTTGTATCAGACAGGAAGTTTGTAATAGACAAGCAAACAGAAGAATGACAGAAAGGAACATACGGGCATCAGTGAAGATGGCATGAGTACATGAAGAATGTACAGAGTAGTGTTGGACATGTCAAAACTTATTAACATCAAGAATCCCGATTTTGCGATATGCAAAATCGCGACTTAATCGCAGCCATTGAATCAAGATTGAACCTGGACCGTTGATTACAGCCCGTGTTGGAATTTCGCTGATCGAGTGTTGAACTTGTCAAAGGTTATTAACATCAGGAATCCCTATTTCACGATATGCGAAATCGCGACTTAATCGTAGCCGTTGAGTCAAGATCATATCTGGACCGTTGATCCAACTCCTTATCGGAGTTTCGCGAATCGCAACATGGAAAGGCAAGAACACAATGCAACGAGAATTCCGAAATCGCGATATGCGAAATCACGATTTGATCGCAGCCTTTGAATCGAGATTGAATTTGGACCGTTGATCCAACTCCTTTTCGGAGTTTCGCGAATCACAACATGGAGGGGCAAGAACACAATGCAACAAGAATTCCGAAATTGCGATATGCGATATCGTGCTTCAATCGTATCCGTCAAGTCAAGATCAGATCTGGATCGTTGATCTAAGCCCATATCGGAGTTTCGCGAATCGCGACATGGAGAGGTAAAAGAAACAATACAACATGAATTACGAAATCGCGATATGCGAAATCACGATGTAATTGCAACCGTCAGATCAATATACGATCTGGATTGTTGATCCGACCTCTTTACGAAATTTCGTGGATCGGGATTTGTAAGTGACAAGAACATTGAACATCAGGAATGTTGAATTCACGATATGAGAAATCGTGAAAGCGCCTTATGCATAAGGCTGTGGTCACAACCCTTGGTCACGAGAAGAGAAGGAGTCAGTCCAGATAAGCTCCATTCTAGAGCTTCGGAGATCACGACATGAAGTGTCGAGAGACTTGGGCACAGGAATGCCGAAATGCCGAAACCCGATTTAAAGGCAAGTTTAATAAAGTTCATCCAACGGTGTGGATAAACTTGAATGTGATCGGAGGGTTACTGTTCTCTCTCACAGTTAACTCCTCAGTTACGAATCTGTTAAGTGTAACAGACTCATGATTGCGAATCAGTTAGCGTTTCAGTTGCTAGGACAGTTGTCCTTGTTTTTCCTAAGGAAATGAGAAGTGGAACCGTCGGGGAGGTGTGTATAAAAGAAAATGAAACAGAATGTGAAGGGTTAGCTATTCGGTATGAAAAATGAATGAGACTGTAAGAAAGGAAAAATCTGAGAATGTAGAGTGAGATGAAGAATATGCACAGTGTGAGATGAAACTCAGGGAAGAGTAACAGATGATGAAGAAAATATGAAGCTGAGCATAATGACAGAAGAAGTGGATGCAGAGCAGACTTGAGGAACAAACAGAGGAAGAAAAGAACAACAGTACAGTTAGAAGAAGATCTGTATTACAGAACAAAGAAAGATTGGAAAGAACTGAGTTATCTGTGTAGTTGAATGTTTATTTATTCATTAATGTTATAGGGAGGTTGGGAGGTGCTCGGGAGGACTGTTGTCCTCAGAGGTTCAAGTGGGAGCTTGAACACAGGAAGTTGTAGCTTCCATCTGGTTGTAGCTAAAGAAACCAGGGTGGCAGGGTGGTGCAAGGGAGAACAAGTGTTCTCTGTTATACAGGTTGGAGCCTGTGTAACTGGAAGTTGGTGCTGGAACATTGAGGGAGTTGGTGCTTCCTTCTAGTGGGTGCTAGAAAAACCAGAGAGTTGGTGCTCTCAAACAAGTTGCAGCTTGTAAAACAGAGGTAGCAGCCTCACATTGAGTTGGTGCTCAATTGTAGATGATGTATAGAACTTAAAAGACTGCCTATCATTTCGAAGAAGAAGAGGTTTTCTCCCTTTATGGGTTTCCTCGTGAAAATTTGTCTCTGTGTATAACTTATGTGTGACTGATGCTCTTTACTTTTACTGTCCATATGCTGTAAATTGTTGATGATCACTTGAATAGAGATTAATAATTTTTTAATAGACTTAATATTGTTTAAGCTCAATGACAACTGATTCACCCCCCCCTCTCAGTTGTCTTAGTAATTTCAACAATTGGTATCAGAGCGGGTTCCTTTTATTCAAAGGTAGATCTGTAAGCTTAAACATGACAAGTCATGAAGGGACTTCAGCCTCTAAGCCCCCTCTGTT
>SNQJ01S0063917.1:11152-30254 GCA_010110895.2 Picea sitchensis | reverse complement strand
TCCCTTTATGGGTTTCCTTTTGAAAATCTGTCTCTATGTATAACTTATGTGTGACTAATGCTCTTTACTTTTACTATCCATATGCTGTAAATTGTTGATGATCACTTGAATAGAGATTAATAATTTTTTAATAGACTTAATATTGTTTAAGCTCAATGACAACTGATTCACCCCCCCCCCTCTCAGTTGTCTTAGTAATTTCAACAGTCTGAAGTCATGATCTCTAGTATAATAGAGACCAAAATCCAACGTACCCTTAAGGTATCTCATCATATGTTTTGCAGCAACAATGTGAACACGTCTCTATTCTACTAGATATTGACTCAAGGAAAAACATATATCTAGCTTGGTATTCGTCAGATACATCATTGAACCAATAATTTGTCTGTACAGAGTAACATCAACCAATTTTGACGAGGTATATACTAGGAGCATCAACTTCGTTTCCATGGGTGTGTACATGGATTTACATTTCAACATGTCAAACCTCTTCATTTTAACTGCATACCTCCCTTGGTTAAGGAACACCTTCTCTGTGCTCTGCCAAACTTCCAGACCTAAGAGATAATGCATTTAGGTCTTCCATCAATCTCTGTAGCAAGCTTCTTCTACAATCTGTGATGCAATTTTCTTCATCTTGTTAACAATACATCATCTACATATAGTAGTAACATCACTGGCTCATCATTCATAACCTTGAGATAAAGGTTAGAATCGACTTTACTCTTGGTAAAGCCCAAGATCTTCAGGAAACTGTCAATTATGCTATATCAAGCTCTAGAAGCTTGCTTCAACTTATACAGATCCTTCTTCAACCTGCAGACTTGAGTCTTTCTATCTTCAATCTTCAAACCAATTTTTTTTTCCATTACATTGTACCAATCTAGTACACTTTCTCAGCTGCAACTCAAT
Source organism: Picea sitchensis (assembly GCA_010110895.2). Taxonomy (NCBI): domain Eukaryota; kingdom Viridiplantae; phylum Streptophyta; class Pinopsida; order Pinales; family Pinaceae; genus Picea; species Picea sitchensis. The sequence continues at coordinate 29,342 of SNQJ01S0063917.1, read as the reverse complement.
CTGCACAATCATGTGCTAGCTCTATGTGCTCTCTTCAAAGCACTATTTGTCCCACTGCTTGAGAGTATGTCCTCTCCTCGTTCTACAACTGTTCCTTTTGGAACTAGGACTCTGCACGTACACCTGATCTAAAGCTGAGAAGGGTTGCTCCATTCACTGTGACTGCTGAAATCTGGGAGTAACTCTTCTACTTCATCATGGCAACAACTTCATCTGAAACTCAGAGTGGCTCAATAACTGATACTGAATATATCTCTTCTTATTTCATGGAGGTAACACTATATTTTATTGTAGTCGTGTCTCCATGACCCAACTAATGTAATGCACCAATCGCCACTCAATTTTAAATATGGGTATTGCTCCCCCTGCATCTCATACTATATATGAATCATGGTTGTTCTGGTTGTCTTCATAAATACTGGAACTATTTCTTCAACAAGTGTCTCGTCATATTATTCTCCCTTTTGTTGGGAGAATCCTCTCGACACACATCATGCTTTGTACATCTGCAACATGCTTGATCTATATAGATCAATCTTGGAAGTCAATACTGAATTCTCTTCTAGTCTCACAAAAGAATCCATATCCTAGTCTTTCTGACTGGATTCTTTCTCTATTATTGAAATAAGGGAATCTTCCCATGAAATTTCATATCTCCTAGAAGTTTCTGAAGCTACGATCTAGTCTTCTCACGACATTTGTCTCCCTGTCCTGGAAGTTGTCTCTTCATCTGATCCTTTCTGAGATCAGGCTTACTCTCGATTTCTTCCGAGTCTATAAGGACTTCATCATCTCTTACATGGTATATTTGGTGTTGAATACCAAGTCTAAATATGAAACACAAACTTAGGCTTCAAACGAGTTCTTCTTCTCGTCAAGGTGGCTTCATTAAACTTCGAACAATTCTGCAGTGAGTTCTTGTTCGGTCATCTTTGGAGCCTTCTTCTCCTTTCAATCAATCTTCATATGAGATACTCTAAATCTCAAAAGATAGCTTCTTCTTCATCTTCTTTGGTATATGGGTGTATATGGTCATGTACATAGTCTGCTTCATATCTCATCTAATATGTTTCCTTTTGAAACCTTCGCTATAGCTTCCTCAAGGTTATCACCTGTGACCTGAAACAAGGTCAACAAAGCAACAAGCAAGAATAATACCCTTTTGATAATAGTAGATAAACCAAAACACGAATAATCATCACAATAGCTCCTTTAGAGATATCACTTGTGACTTGTAGGAAGCAAAGATCAAAGGTAAGAAATACAATAAGAAATGAGGTCAACACTCTTCTAGTGTTGTGATCAAACATTTCTTCATGGTAACCTGGAATCAACACAAGAAGTTTCTCCTAGAGGAGATGTTAGTTGTATCTGTTACATTAAGCATTTATCTCAATATGCTCACTTTCTACCAAGTATAATACTTTTCAAAGACTGCTACCTCAACTATAGTGTTTACTTGTAACTTGTCATGTGCAACTTTGAATCTTATCAACTTAATCAAACCTAGGACCTGGAGCCTTGTCTTCAAGAATGAGTGTGCTTCTTTTCTTCCAAGTCTCCTTCATTCAAGATGACGAGTGCTTTCTTCAACCTGTCTTTTGTACTAGGACAATATGCTATCTTGACAGAAGGTTGGGTTAAAGAATAAACTCTATGATGTCAACTTTAATCCATCTAATACCTTGATTTTAATTTTGACCAAAGGTTAGTATGATGGTCATAGCTTCAACATCCAACCTAGATCAAAATAATGTCATAACAAATAGATGCATATCAGAATAATCAAACCTGGGTTGCATTATTCCTCTGAATGTGTTGGATCTTGATATCCTTCTGGATATATGGCAAGAGATCCCTTCTCCCGCAAATACCCTTTAAATCTTAACAATTTAAACATATGTGAGTACATACCTGTGATAGCATTTGCAGGTAGTGGTACTATCTGGCAACAGCGGTAATAACTACCAACTCTTAAAAACTTCAAGGGTGACTGCAACTGGTACTACAACTGATACTTCAATTGATACTGCAACTGATTTTGAAACTACAACTGCAACTACAACTTAGGGTTTTATGAGGAAACCCTAATTTTTCAAACTTCAAATTTTGAAATTCTGATCTAGGGGCTAGATGCGTTTAGTAGAGGCGAGTAAGCTAGTATAATTAGATTTCTGAAAATCCAAAATTTTCCCACTTAAACTTGATCAGTAGATTTATGGACTGGTGCTTCTGGTTTTCTGGTACTTCGGGTACTTCTAGTTTTTTGGTGCTTATGGTTCCGGTGAAAACTAGGGTTTCACTTTCCGGGAGTTCTATCCATTGAAAAAGTGCGCTGAAGGTTCCAAAGAGTTCCTTAGGCTAGGGAACACTTTTCTAGATGAATTTTGGGCTAAAATTCCTCTTCAATAAAAATCCCTAATTTTCTTGTATGACAACAATGATGTTTTTCCTTTTCCCGTGAAAGATTCTCTCTTCAGCTTAGCTTTGATACCATGTTAAAGTTTAATTTATTATTAGATTTATTTTCAATTTAGTAGATAATCATAACATAGATAGGGTCACTGAGAAAAACACTATCAGAAGATACACAACATTTATCCTGGGAAACCCTCATGGGGGAGAAAACCCAACAAAAACTTACTTAATATAGATAGCCAATAAATGCCAAGACAATAAAATAAACACTAGAGAATATCCTCTCCCAATCAATGCACCTCTCTCTCTTCCTTCTTCCGACAATTGTAGCTCCAAACTTGCGCTCTGGATAATCGAATGAGTGAGTGAACAAATGAGGTGTCAGCCTCCTTTATTTATACAAACTGATAAGTGTTGAAAAGAGGTGTCTCTTCACTAGCAAGGCCGACTTCTCTTTTTGGGTGGTTAGAACCACTTTAATTAGCCTGGGGGCCGACTTCTTAATTTTCATATCACTTTTAGGGTTTGACCAATCCACAAAAGGAGATTTGGTCATTTACAATGCCCGACATGATCAATCCACAAAAGGGGATTGATCTAATGAATAATACATCAATAATAAATATAATACTCTTTGCAGTTACAATATTTCAACAACGTGTGGGCTCTAATACCATGTAGAGTTTCTGAGATACTTGCAAAGAAGATCTAGCTAACAATGAAGCATACACAACATGCAATGGTGTGAAGAGAAGCAACAAGAAATGGAGGAAAGAATGAAAGAATTTCTATTAACCGTATTCCACACTCAAAGAGTGAATAATGTACATTATATATAGGCTACATGAGTAACTAATGCTCCATAATAGTGATCTAGAGAGATATATACACTCATTGACAAACACTGGAGTGAAATGACACCTAGTCCTAGTTAACTGATCCATGCAATCATCAGTTAACTGAGTCACACATGTGGAGTGAGAGAAACACATGAAACTGCTTGTGATAAAATTGAGGTTTCCATGCATGAGTGACTTCCAGTAGTCTAACTGACTCTGAAATCAAGAGGAATGTCCTATTTTGTGGGGAAATATTCTCATCTAAGAAAGCGTTCTCAACATTGGACTATTAAACTTAGGAAATTAATTCTAGGTGAGTGTGTGATATCTACAACACAAAGGAATGCCAATCCAAAAAAATACCTCACCAGAACCTATTTTCTTATTCCTTATGTTTCTTTTTAACCATTGATCTGATGGAAGGTTATGACCCTTGTCTACTTCTTGGAACAAATAAAGGTGAGGTCCTCATGGAAGTTGAACTCGTGGAGTCCCTCTTGTTCAAATATTGTAACTGCAAAGAGTATTCTATTTATTATTGAGTCATTATTAATTAGAACAATCCCCTTTTTGTGGATTGATCATGTCAGGCTTTGTAAATGACCAAATTCCCTTTTGTGGATTGGTCAAACCCTAATTATATCATACTAATTAAGAAGTCCTCCCCTAGGCCTAATTAAAGTGGTTTTATCCACTAAGTGAAGAGGTCGACCCTGCCCAATGAAAAGACACCTCCCTAGTGCCTGCCATCTAGTATAAATAAGAGAGGCTAGTGCCTCATTATCTCACTCGCTCAACTCAATAATCTAGTGCACAATTTTGAAGGAAGCTACAGTTTCTAGTTGCCAGAATAAGGAAGAGAGAGGCACATTGCTCAGTGTTGGATATTCTCTAGTGTTTTGGTTTATTGTCTTGGCATTGTATTGACTATCTATATTAAGGAAGTTTTCGCTGGGTTTTCTCCCCCATGAGGGTTTCCCAGGATAAATGTTGTGTATCTTGTGATTGTGTTTCTCTCAGTGATCCTAGATATGCTATTATTGTCTAGTAAATTGAAAAGAAACTTAATAGCTACTCTAAAATTAACATGGTATCAGAGCTAAGATGAAGAGAGCACCGTTTAGTGGATAAGTAAAAATGTCATTGTTGTCAAGAAAAGTAAGGCTTTTTGCTGGAGAGGAATTTCAACCTTAAAAACTTCTAGGGAAGTGCGTCGTAGCCCAGTGAACTCATTGCATCTTGAGCACACGTTTTCAGTGGACAAAAATCCCGTAAAGGGAAACCCTAGTTTTCACTGGTACTAGAAAACCAGGAAAACAGAACCAGTACCAGAAGTACCAATCCATATTTACGCAAGCTCAGTTTCAGAGGGTAAAAGTTGGATTTTCAGAAAAATAATTGCACCAGGCTACTCGCCTCAGCCAAGTGCATTTCCTGGTAAGTTCAGATCTAAATTCTAAGCACTTTCATTTTTTGGTCATTTTCCCAGCTCCAGGTCAAGATGTCTACAAGCACCAAGCTTGTTGACAAGTTAGAATGTGTGGATAACTTCCGTGCCTGGAAGTATAGGATTGCACTCATTCTTGAAGAGAATGACCTAGAAAGATTAATCAAAGAAAATGTACCAGAACCACAGATGCTATAGCTAAAGCAGAGTACCAGAAGGACATGGTTAGGGCCAAAAGAATCATTGCAGACTCTATCAAGATCACTTGATCCCTCAAGTGGCATCTAATAATACCCCAAAATAAATGTTTGATTTCCTAACCATATTGTATGAAGGTAGATACATTAACCAGAAGATGAACTTGAGAAATCAACTCAAGAATACAAAGCTGGAGAAAGGAGAAACAATTCATGGATATTTCTCTAGAATCTCTTAATTCAAGGAACAACTAGAAGAAATTGGAGATACCCTAGATGAATATGAACTCATAATGACAAATCTTAATGGTCTCACAATACCTTGGGATGCATTCATCCAAACCGTTTTTTGCCAGAAAGGAAAAACTACAATTTGACAGTCTTTGGGAAGAATGTGTTCAAGAAGAAGCAAGAGTAACTAACCAAGAAATTATACTATTAAGGGATGAAGATCAAGCTCTAGCTGCTCATACTAAAGGAGGAAAGAGAAGGCCTCACTTCAATAAGGAGACCCACCTACATAAGGAGTCTCACTACCCAAATAAATTCATCCATAAAGAATCTCACCCTCCAAGGAGATTCCAAAAGTTTCAGAAATGTCAAAGAAGAGAAAAATATTTCTCATATTATCAATGTTACCATTGTGACAAGATGGAACATATTGCTAAGAATTGTATAGCTATAAGAGAAGAATACAATAAGAGAAACAAAAGGCACCATGCCGACACAGTTGAAGATGAAGAGCCACCCACAAAGATGATTAAAGAAAAGATTGAAGACTATGTCTTAATCTCTGTCCTCACAGGATCAATGTCACCTAGGGAGGACACTTCCCTCATAGATAGTTGTCCTTCCAAGCACATGACAGGTTAGAGAGACATTCTCTCTAGTTTTACATAAAATAACTTTCCCCAAAAATTTACACTTGGGGATGATTACCAGTACCCCATCAAAGGAGTGGTAGAGTCCAATTACAAACTTGATTCAGGGACCCCAATGTAGATGAAGGATGTACTATATGTACCAGGTTTGACGAATAATTTTCTTTCTATCTCAACATTAGATAAGAAAGGTTTCAGGGTTGCATTCATAGATGGAGAAGTCCTTATGTGGCCTAAAGGAAAAACCATAGAAGATGCAATTGTTATTGGAACAGAAGAAGGTGGCATGTACAAATTAAAAGGTCACTCAGATGCAACCTTGATTCACTCCACTGAGAGTCCGTGTGAACTTTGGCATAGAATACTAGCTCACATAACCTACAAGGCATTACCATATGTAAGAAAGGTAGTTATAGGTCTACCAGATTTCAAGGTTGGCCATGAAGGTGTGTGCAAGGGATGTGCACAAGGAAATAACATCAAGAATCCTTTCCTGAAGAGCGATAGTAAAGTAGGACTCTTGGAGCTCTTCCACTCAAATGTATGTGGCCCAATGACATCCACCTCTCTTAGTGGGTATGTATACTATGTATCATTTCTTGATGACTATCCTCGCAAGACTTGGGTTTACTTATTGAAATCAAAAAATGAAGTGCTTGGGAAATTTAAGGAATTCAAAGCCTTGATAGAAAATCTCTCAGAAAGAAAAATCAAGATACTCAGGTCAGATAATGGAGGAGAATACACCTCAAAAGAGTTTGTAATATTTTGCAAATATGTCAGTATTAAGAGGGAGCTCACCACTCCCTACAATCCTCAACAAAATGGTGTAGTAGAAAGAAAGAACATAACTATAATGGAAGAAATGAAGACCATGATCCATGATCATGATATTCCAATGCACTTATGGGAAAAAGCAACAATAACAACAATGTATGTACAAAACAAATTATCCCATAGTGCATTTGGGTTCAAAACCCCCAAAGAAATGTTCTCCGGAAAGAATCCAGAAGTAAGCCATCTCATAATATTTGGTTGTCCAGTGTTTGTACACATTCCGAAAGAAAAGAGAACCAAGCTGGACCCTTCAGGAAAGAAGGGAATATTTGTTGGATACTGTGTGGTCTCTAAGGCCTTTAGAATTTACATACCAGGTTACCATCATATTGAGATCAATAGAGATGTAACCCTTTCAACACTCAAGAAATCAAGGAGATTCAATCTTGAAGAAGTATATGAAGAAGAACCTGTAGCTCCCAGAGTTGCAGAACCAGTAAGGGAAGTCACAATTTTCCCTGATGAGGAGATTCTAGAAGATCATGACATGATAGAACCTCAAGAACATCCCCAAATGGCAATCTTTCACAAGAGAAATCCAACTTGGAGAAGGGAACTAATTCAAGATGGAGAGAAGTATGATGCTAGGAACCGTGAGAAAAGTCAAGAAACCTAAGCCATTCTCTAGTTATATGGATTTGATGTGTGATCTCATAGAGAATGAGCCTACTTGCTTTGAAGTAGCCATTCAGAAGAAAGAATGGGCATATGCCATGAAATAAGAATACCAATCCATTATAAAGAATGATGTGTGGGAAATAGTTCCCAGACCGAAGATAAACAATGTGGTATCTTCCAAATGGATATATAAGATAAAACATGTTGTGGATGAAAGTATTGAGAAATATAAAGAAAGTTTTGTAGCTCGTGGATTTTCTCAAAAGGAAGGCATTGATTATGAAGAGACATTTGCTCCTGTAGCCAGATACACTTCTTTCAGAACCATCATAGCCCTTGCAGCTAAGATGAAGTGGAAGTTACACCAGATGGATGTGAAAACAACCTTCTTGAATGGTGTCATTGAAGAACAAGTGTATATAGAACAACCCAAAAGGTTTGAAGTTGAAGACATAAATACTGATGTCTGCAAGTTGAAGAAGGCTCTGTACGTATTGAAGTAATCTCCTAGAGCTTGGTATGGAATAATTGAAAGTTTCCTGACGAGCTTGGGCTTTACCAAGAGTAAAGCCGACTCTAACCTTTACTTCAAGGTTATGTATGATGAGCCAGTTATATTTTTGTTGTATGTGGATGAGTTATTCTTGTTTGAAGAAGAAAATCTCATCATTGATTGTAAGAAGAAGCTTGTTGCAGAATTTGAGATGAAAGACCTAGGCCTAATGCACTATTTCTTAGGTCTAGAGATTTGATAGAGCCGAGAGAATATCTTCCTTAACCAAGGGAAGTATGTAGTTGAAATAATGAAGAGGTTTGATATGTTGGAATGTAAATCTATGAATACACTCATGGAAACAAAGTTGAAGCTCCTAGTTGATACTTCGTCATAATTGGTTGATGCTATGTTGTACAGACAGATCATTGGATCATTGATGTATTTGACGAACACCAGGCCAGATATATGTTTTTTTGTGAACACCTTGAGTCAATATATGGTAAAGCCCAGACGTGTTCACCTTGTTTTCGTAAAACATGTGATGAGATACCTTAAGGGTACATTGGAATTTGGTCTCTGCTACAATGGAGATCAAGATTTCAGACTAATTGGTTATACCGATTCAGATTGGGCTGTAAGTGTTTCTGACAGAAAGAGCACTTCAAGATGTTGTTTTAGTCTAGGGTCATCCATGACTTCATGGCAGAGCAGGAAGCAATCTATTATTTCTCTCAGCACAACAAAAGCGAAATATATTGCTGCATGTTCCGCTAGTTGTGAATCCATATGGCTACAAAAGTTGTTGACATGTCTATTTGATATGGAGATGGAAGCAACCGTGATTCTATGTGATAACCAGAGTTGCATAAATATGACAAAGAACCATGTGTTCATGACAAGTCAAAGAACATAGAAATATTGGATCACTACATTCGTGATATGGTGCAGAGGGGAGCCATAAAGCTCCAATATGTTGGCACATATGAGCAGGTTGCAGGTGTGTTTACCAAGCCTCCATCTCGTGTAAAGTTTGAGAACTTTAGAGACAAGCTTGGTGTAGTCTGAAAGGACCTCCCTTGAAAGGGGGAGTGATGTTGATGATACTATGGTATCCTGACCAACAATAGGTAACTCAGTTAGGATTTTATATCCTAGGGGATTGATCGTCCCTGGACAGATCTCGAAGGTCCGGTAAGGACAATCTATCAGAGTACCTATGCATGTATATGCTATATGTGGTCGATAGTGGTAGCTTCGTTAGGATTTTTATAATCTTAGGGAATCTAATGATTCTTGGGTAGGTCCCGAAGGTCCGATAAGGACAGTCTGTCAGAGTACCACGTGGTAGCTCCATTAGGATTTTATATCCTAGGGAATTTTATGATTCCTGGGCATCTCCTTAGCGATTGTCAGAGTACCACAAATGTTTTTAACACCTGCCTCATTCTGTTACCCCATGATGATGATGATGATGATGTTGCTCCAACCTTCGTGCTGTGATTTTGTTGTTGATTTAGCCTTTGTGTTGTCATGATGATGTTGTTGGTGGTGTTGTATCAACCTCGTGTTTTTATTGATGATGATGATGTATTAGTGTTATTATACTAATTGATGTTGATGCAGATGATGATGATGCCATTCCAGCTCCTTGTTGTGGATGATGATATTGATGATGAGAAAAAATTCCGATGATTTATAGATATGCCAGTCAGTGTTCCATATGTTGTTGATTTTGCTGCCCTCTCTCTCTCTTGATGATATTGTAGAATACCCTTCTTGTTAAGGGGGAGTGTTGAAATATTGTAACTGCAAAGAGTATTCTATTTATTATTGAGTCATTATTAATTAGATCAATCCCCTTTTGTGGATTGATCATGTCGTTCTTTGTAAATGACCAAATCCCATTTTTTTGATTGGTCAAACCCCAATTATATCATGCTAATTAATAATTCGGCCCCTATGCCTAATTAAAGTGGTTTTAGCCACTAAGTGAAGAGGTCGTCCCTGCATAGTGGAGAGACACCTCCCTAGCGCCTGCCGGCCAGTATAAATAAGAGAGGTTAGCACCTCATTAGCTCACTCACTCAGCTCACTCATCTAGTTCACAAGTTTGAAGGAAGCTACAGTTCCTAGATGCCAGAAGAAGGAAGAGAGATGCACGTTGCTCAGTGTTGGATATTCTCTAGTGTTTTGGTTTATTGTCTTGGCATTGTATTGAATATCTATATTAAGGAAGTTTTTGTTGGGTTTTCTCCCCCATGAGGGTTTCCCAGGATAAATGTTGTGTATCTTGCAATTGTGTTTCTCTCAGTGATCATGCATATGCTATTATTGTCTAGTAGATTGAAAATAAACTTAATAGCTTCTCTAAAATTAACACCTCTCACTATCCCCAATCCCATATATTCCTGTGGTTTTGGAGGATCTAAAAATTCCTCCAACAACAATTTCAAGTTTTTGAACCATTGCCTTGGTCTTGTTTCTATCCAACTCGTGAAGAGTCTCATGAGTAACTCGAGTGATTTTTGGGGAGGCATTGTCACAACCAACAACATCATGCCTTGGAAGTTTTTCAAATGGCATTTCAAGTGGTAAATCCCTCCACTTTGTATTTGTTCCACATAGCTTACAACTCAATTTCATTCTATTTATCCCACCCCTAGGTTCACCATACTGCTAAAATGGGTCCAAAGCCTTCAACATATTGACAAGGAAATGGCCAACTTCAAACTTCAAACCTAGGGAAAAATAGAAAAATAAATGAACATAAAACAATGTTGGAGAAAAACTAGACCTATGAATTTCTAACATCATTCTGTAATGCATGAATAAATTATAACAAGAGACAAGTATTATGCACTCTGCAAATCTTTGCATAAATTTGGAAAAAAAATGAAGTGTTATGTATGACTATCACAGATCTAGGAAATGAAAACCGTGGGCAACAATCAATCCCTTCCTTACTCTAATAAAAGAGTGGTGGTGGTGAAATCGATGCTTTGGATCTCTCCAAATTGATGCTTCACTCTCTCTAGCTCCTTATCTCTCAACCCAAACCCCTAAAAAAACAATAACCTCAAAAAAATAAGATTTTATCCGTTTATTGGTGCTTTTCCACAAATAACCAATTATTTCCCATCGACTTGTAATTGTTTCCAAAAATCGTGGTTATTTCAATCAATCTTGATTATTTGTTTTAGGGAGAAACTCATGACTAGTTGGGGGAAAAATTTCTTTTTATTTGCAATTTATTCTTGGTTGAAGCATGTTGCAAAATTTCTTCAACTTGGCATTGAGCGTTTTGGATATGCTCAATGAAGGAGGTATCCTTTTCAGACTTCTTTCTATGTAGAAATATAAGTGTTTTGAATAATAGGAGTTGAATAATAATGCCCATAAGTGTTTTCAGTTGGAATCTGAAGCAAATCTCAAAGGGGAGCTACATTATGTCACAATGTGTGCATGAATTCAAGGTTTTCATCCTATTTGATGTATATGATGATGCCAATAATATATTTTTCAAGGGGCTTGAAAAACATAATCAAATGTGCAACCTAATGAGAGGGTTGTGTGTTGGGTGTGAAGAAAAGGAAAGTCCATCTCGTCAATGAGTGTGTGACCATCCTAATAGTTGTTGATGTTTTACTTATATAGCTAGCAGTTACGGTTCGTATTTATTATTATAATCATTTAGCACATTAGATACACAAATAAGATCATTGTAAGAGAGGCAATCACATAAAAAATAGAGACATCCAAATTATCGTGGGAAACCCTCATGGGGAAGAAAACCCCAAAAAAACTTCCTCAATATAGATAGACCAAAAACAAATCAGAAGATCATCTTCTACTCGTTCACTAGGAAAGAGTAGCACACTACTTAACCAAGAGATACCTAGATATAGACCAAAACCCTCCTTGATGTCACCCCCACTTGTAGAAGCTTCTCCTATATGTACTAATTAGGCACAACAGGGCCTAATTAATACATATAATATAATAATATTATTCAGCATTCCCTTTTAGGTAGAATATTCTTCGAAGTTACAATATTTCAAAACTCCCTCTTAACAAGAAAGGTATTCTATGGATGGCATCAATAACAACTAACTGAACTCAATACAACATTAGGAGGAGGAGACAAAGTCATCAACATCTGGAACAATGTCTGTCATATCTATAGGTCATCGAAATTTTTTCTCATCATCAACATCAGTGGAAAATGAACATCATCATCATCATCATCTGTAGCGCGGAGCTAGAGTAACATCATCATCAACAACAACATGAAGCTGGAACATCAACATCATCAACATCATGAAGCTGGAACATCAACATCAACATCAACAACACAAAGCTGGAACATCAATATCAATGGCACAAAGTTGGAACATCAATATCAACAACACGAAGCTGGAACAACAACATCAACAACACGAAGCTGGAACAACAACATCAACAACATGAAGATGGAACATCGACATAAACAACACGAAGATAGAACAACAACATCAATAGCACAAAGCTGGAACAACAACATTAATGGAAATAGAATGAGAAAAGAGCATCATCATCATCATCATCAACAACAACAACAATAGCAGTGGGAACTTCGACAGACTGTCCATCCGGACCTTACGAGATTTGTCCAGGGATATTAAAATCCCCTAGGATAGAAATCCTAACTAGTTGCCACACTATTGACCACATCAAGTATATACATACATTGGCACTCTGACAGATCGTCCATTGAGACCTTATGGGATCTGTCTAGGGATGATCAATACCCTATTATATAAATCCTAATGAGCTTCCATGCTCGTGGTAAGGATACCATTGTATCATCAACATCACTCCCCCTTTCGAGGGAACTCCTTTCATACTACACCAATATTATCTCGGAAGTACTCAAAATTCACACGAGACAAAGGATTAGTCAACACATATGCTACCTTCTCATATGTGCCAACATACTGGAGCGTCACAGCTCCATTCTGTACCAAGTCATGAATGTAGTGGTACCAAATCTCAATGTGGTTCTCCTTATCATGGAACACTGGGTTCTATGACATCTTTATGCAACTATGGTTATCAAAAAAATATCATGGTAGCACCCATATTTAGGTCAAATAGACCTGTCAACAACTTCTGAAGCCATATGGCTTCACAACTGGAAGAGCATGTTGTACTACGCTTCTACCATACTGAGAGCAATATTGGATTGCTTTCTGTTTTTCCACGAAGTCATGGATGACCCCAAACTGAAACAACATCCTGAAGTGATTTTAATGTCTGAAGCACTTCCTGCCCAATCTAAATTAGTATAGTGATTCAATCTGAAGTCACAATCTCCAGTAAAACAGGGGCCATAGTCAAACATACCCTTAAGGTATCTCATCACATGCTTTGCAACTACAAGGTGAACATGTCTGAGCTCCACCAGATACTGACTCAAGGTGTTCACAAAAAATCATATATTTGGTTTGGTATTCATTAGATACATCAACAAGCCAATCATTTGTCTATATAGAGTAACATCAATTATTTCTGACAAAGTATCAACCAATAACTTCAAATTATTCTCCAGAGGAGTGGACATGGCTTTACAGTCCATCATGCTGAATCTCTTTAGAATTTCCACAACATACTTTCCTTGATTAAGGAAAATCTATTTTGGGCTCTGCCATACTTCAAGACCTGAGAAATAGTGCATCGGGCCTAGGTCCTTCATTTCAAATTCAATGACAAGATTCTTCTTACAATCTGCGATGAGATTTTCTTCATCTGTCAAGAATAAGTCATCCACATATAGCAACAAAATAACTGGTCCATAATTCTCAATCTTGAAGTAAAGGTTGGGATCAAATTTTCTCTTGGTAAATCCAAAGCTCATCAAAAAACTTTCAATCCTGCCATACCAAGATCTTGGAGCTTGCCTCAACTTGCAGACATGAGTCTTCATGTCCTGTACTTCAAAACAAAATTTTCACATCACATTGTACCAACCTTGTACACTTTCTCAACGGAAACTCAATATGCATAATCATGTGTTGGTTCTATGTGCTTTCTACAAAGAACTATCTGTCTCACTTCTTGAGAGTTTTTCCCCCATTCTCTCTGCAACTTGTTCCTTCTAGAACTGGGACTCTGCACCTGTAACTGTTTTTTCTGAAACTGAGAATGACTCCTCCATTCTCACTATACCTATTGAAATCTGAGAGTATCTTATCTACTCCATCACGATGACAAATTCATTTTCTCCCTCTAAATTTCATACTGCATTGAATTCTTTTAATGGATCATGGTTTTTCTATATATACTTTTTATGATTACTGGAGCAACTGTCTCATCATAGTCTTCTCCCTCTTTCTAGGAGAATCCTATGAATACAAATTGGGTTTTGTACATCTTTATATTGTTATCTGCAACATGCTTGATCTGTTAGATCAATATTGTAATTCACCACTGAATTCCTTTCTAGTCTCAAGGAAAAATCCATATCCCAGTCCTTCTGACTGGATTCCTCCTCTATCACTAAAACAATGGAATCTTCCTAGGAGATTTTACATCTCCTATAAGTCTCTGAAGCTACGATCTAGTCTTCTCAACTCATGGAATCTATCTTTCCATCATGGAAGATGTCTCTTTTTCCCATCTAATCCTCTCTGATATCAATCTCACTTAGAGTCTCCATGCTCCCTTTGAATCTTGACTCCCTCTGAGTCTATATAATCTTCGGAGCCATATGCTCCCTCTGATATGGCACATTGATGCTATATGGCTTTGCGTAATGAAAAGTGTCATGGGACCATGATGGTCTCTTCCTGGTTACTACATTGATTCTGGGTAGGCTCTTCTAGCTCTACTAACTCTTCCTAATGATATGAAGAGTGATCAATTGCAATAGAGGGATTTTTTTGTTATCTTTGGAGCCTTCTTCTCCTCATGTTCTGTCTTCATATGAGATGTTGTGTATCTAGCAAAATTAGCTTCTTATTATTCTTTAGTACATGTATGTATATGGTCATGTATACAACTTGGATAGTCTGCTCCATGTCTCATCTAATATGTTTCCTCATGTACCCGTTCTTATAGCTCCCTTTAGGGTTATCACCTGTGACCTTCTCAGAACAAGAAAAACAAGGGAGAAACAATAGAAAAAGATAATACTCTTAATAATAATAATAAACAAAATAGAGAGAGAAATCGTCACAATAGCGTTTTCAGAGTTATCACTTGTGACCTTCTTGGAACAAGAGTCAAAAGTAAGAAATGAGAGAAACACTCTTCTAGTGTTGTGATCAATCATTCCTCCATGGTAACCTAGAAACAAAACAATAAGTTTCTCCTAGAGGAGATGTTAGTTATATCTAGTAAATGATTACTGTAAGCATTTATCTCAATAATGTTCACATGCTACCAAGTATTCAATAATACAAATTTTCAAAGATTTCTATCACAACTATCGTGTTTAGCAATTATCAAACTTGATACGTGTAAATTTGAATCTTATCAATTTAGTCAATCAAACCTGGAACCTGGAGTCTTGTCCTAAAGAATGAGTGTTGTTTCTTTTCTTCTGAGTCTCCTTCACTCAAGATGACACGTATTCTCTTAAACTTGTCCTCTGTACTAAGATAATATGCTTTCTTGATATAAATTTGAGTTAGAGAATAAACTCTATAATCTCAACCTTAATCAATCTAATACTTTTGACTTTAATTTTGACCAATGGTTAGTATGATAGTCATAACTTCAACAGATCAAAATACAATCTAGATGTTCATAATATCATAACAAATAGAGGTATATTAAATTGATAAAACCTAAGGTGCATTGTTCCTATGAATGTGTTGGATATACGATTGTTATTTAGACAAAAGATCCTTTCTCCTGCAAATACCCTTTAAAAATAATGATACAATTTAAACATATGTAAGTACATACCTCTGACAATATCGACAGGCAGTGGCACCATCCGACAACACCGACAATAAATAACAAAACTTTAAAATTTCAAAGTTTCTTCAACGTGTAACTTAAAGTTAGCTGGATATTTTCTAGGGTAAGGAGCACTAGGATAATAAAAATCAGTTCCAACACTTCACAAAAACTTTCACTGCAACTGGTATTGCAGCTGGTGTTGGCACTACAACTGGTGTTGCAACTGACATCAAGGAACTGACATGACAACTGCAACTGATACTGCAACTGCAACTGATACTTCAACTGCAACTGCAACTGCAACTGCAACTGGAACTGGTACTTCAACTGCAACTGCAACTGGTACTTCAACTGCAACTGCAACTGCAACTTAAGGTTTTATGAGGAAACCATAATTTTTCAAACTTCAAATTTAGGAATTCTGATCCAAGGACTAGATGCGCCCTCTTAGGGTGAGATATTAGATGTAGTTACTTCCCCCAATGTCCTCCTTAAACAAGGGAAATGTCACACTTTGGGTTTGTGTAGAAACCCTAATTCTGCAACAACTGCAATACTGAAAACTGGATTTTGGAGAGGGTGCGTTGAGGCTAGTCACTTCTTATAAACTGTGATTCGGTCTCTTTCAGGCCTACTCTAATACCATGTTGATGTTTTACTTATACAACTAGAAGTTACGATTCTTCTTTATTATTATAATCATTTAGCACATTAGATGCATAAATAGGATCACTGAAAGAGAGGCAATCACAAAAACAATAGAGACACACAAATTATCCTGGGAAACCCTCACGGGGAAGAAAACTCAACAAAAACTTCCTCAATATAGATAGACCAAAAACAAAGAAGAAGATCCTCTTCTACTCCTTCATTAGGAAAGAGTAGCGCACCCCTTAACCAAGAGATACCTAGAGATAGACCAAAACCCTACTTGACATCACCCCTATTTGCAACAACTTCTCCTCCAAGACTTGCACACTTTTTCCTCTTGTTGCAGAGCTCATGAGTAAGTGAACACATGAGGTGTTGGCCTCCCTTATAAATAGTGGTCTGGCTAGCCTAAAATTAGGTCTGGGTTGACCTGTCACTTTACCGTATTAATTTACATTTAATTGTCAAGGCACAAAAAGGTCGACTTTTACAAAGGAAAAATAGGGCCTAATTAAAAAATATAATATAATAATATTATTCAACACTCCCTTTTAAGTAGAATGTTCTTCGAAGTTACAATATTTCAACAATAGCGAGATGATGGGAATACGTTGCTAGTAATAACATTCCTACGTAGGCTACCTGGATCTAGGGACACCATAGGCGTGGATAGCTTAAACGTATGTGAGGAAAAACCATATGGTTCTCGAGCGTGTTGGTTGGGCCATTCCTCATTGAAACGAGTGGTAAGGGCACATGAGAAAAAAGTACATGATCTTGCATTAAGTGATAACTACACAATACTACTTCCAAACATTAGTATGGTCCTTCATAAATCTAAAAGAATTCCACTATGTGATGAATGATACTTGGACAAACACAATGGTCTTATGTGTGACAATCGCTCGACCAATGATTAGAAGGAATTTTGTGTCTGTGATTTTTCAATTTACAACATTGCTTCATTGAAATCAAAGACATATTTAGTTTAGGCTTTACCTCTGGAACAAAAAAAAATATCCCTTTGATGCCGAGAAAGACGATTCGAGGTTGCAACACATAAACTCTATGATTCTATGACATGGAAGGCTAACCAAACAACATGTCACATATCTATAGGGATGTGACATCACACGTTACTACATTCTTCTAGGGATATATAGTGTACTATGCATTGCCTAGTGTTCGCACTCTGTAAATTTCCAAGAGGTTGACAAAGAGGGAATCCACAAAGGTAACTTTATCCAACCGCTTTAAAGCTGGGATCTAGCCCTTCCAGTTTCAGAGAGGGATCTCTCTATAAGATTTAGCTTGGTTTTTAATCTAGATATTAGGCTAGGTAAAAGGAACAGGTAGGTTTTGTTGTAAAAGGGTTTATAAATTGGTTGAGACAGTTCACACATCCATTGGGCTATGGGGTCTGTATCTAATTAAATGTAAGAAATAACCAGAAATGCCAAAGAAGACTTTCACAGGGAGAGATAATTCATTCAACAGGATCTTTTAGTAATTTAAATGATGGACAAAAGAAAAGATGAGAAAGTTCATTCAACTAAGAAGCAGTTAAGAATTCCTTAATTGAAAACCTTAGAAGATAAACACTTAAATCTTTAAAGTCGGAAACAGGGTATCTAAAATAAATCCTGTAACATACATTACTTTTAAAGATTAGTTTCAGAAAACATTATGAGCACCAAGCAAGGGAAACATTCAACTAAGGGAAAAACGTCACCAGTGAATACACACAAGAATCCTGTAAAAGTACTCCCTCTTTATTAATGGCCGATCTCTTCAAAAATATTATAGTTTGATAGCAATAGGGTGTGCGAATCAACAACCCTCAATACTTCGAGAGTTGAAGT
>SNQJ01S0063915.1:54601-70256 GCA_010110895.2 Picea sitchensis | reverse complement strand
CAATGCTCAGCGCGTATTTACTAGGAGAGCATGTTCATTCATCTGTAAAAGAAGCAGTGGTACTAGAACAACATTATCGAGATGCGGAGACATCTGTGGAGAATAATTATTTAAGCCAATTTATTAACAGTGATGTTGCTGACATACTTAAAAATGAAGATTATCTTCAACCTGACGATTTCGTCCCTGGGTGGAACATACAAAACGATCATAAAAGACTCAGCACTTCTAACAGACCAGAAGAGGCTGATCTATTTTTACTGAATAGCTTTGTTTCACAAGACTATAATTCGCAGAGTTTTAATGACTGTAATTCGGAGAGTTTCTATGACCGGCCAGAACAGCTTCTCTTCTTTAACCGTTTTCTGAGGCAAAATTCCAACCCTGAAAGTTTAGCGTGCATGCTAACATAATCTTGTAAAGGGTGCAACATTTATGGCAAAAATAACTAGCCAAATTTAGTGGTCACTGTGAGATGTAAATTATTCTTGTAATGTGAAATTTAAGGTGAATTTATTGATATTAAGATACATATAACTGTATCAGGGATGTAGAGAATATAAACACGATGTATGGAGTACACAACGACTGAAAAGATCTGTATTGGAGAAATATCTTTAAGGCAAATATTGATATATCTAATGCTTCATCAATTTAATAAAAAATTATATATTTATGTCTAATGTTTCATCAATTTAATAACTATAATAATTTTTGTGTGAAGATATGTCTACTTTTCCAATTTCTTTATAAAATGGTATAAGAGTTGAAGTGAGTTAAATTAGTATAAGAGTTGCTGTGAGTTTAACTCAGTCAAGGAGGACCCTGAATATGAAAGAGATCCGAGAGTACATAATTTGTTTTTGTGAGTGATTATTGAAGTGTACTTTTCTTGTGAAAATTTATGTCTATTGTGTTGGTTGATTTTTTTTTGCTTGCCGTCAGAAAAATAATTGCAAGTGTGAACCTCCTCCGTCCAGCAAGAGAAGAGACTGCGGCCTCCGTTCATCGAAATAAAAAAGAAAAGACTGTGGCTTGTTATCCGTACCTTCTATCATCCCGTGAAGGAAATTGTTGTCGAAGAGAGGGGAGCCATCATCACTACCTGTGGAAAGAATACTGTGATTTGGTGTAAACGTGGCGATCCTTGTTTCATGTTAGAGAGAATGCCACCTTTTATGTTGTAAAATGTTCTCTTAATAAAAATTGGTGATATGTTGTAGAACGTTCTCTTAATAAAAATTGGTGATAGCAGAGAGACACACAAAATACACACACATAAATGAATTGTATTGCACAAAATTACACACAGATACATCACATTTAAATAAGTGTTGTGAGATCCAATTCATTCCATTCTTGGAGAGAGAGGTTGTGAGATACATCACATTTAAATAAGTGTTGTGAGATCCAATTCATTCCACTCTTGGAGAGAGAGGTTGAGAGAATCTCTCAACATCCTAAATCAGATCCAATCCCTAAACTCTAGTATGTAGCATTAATTAAGTATTATCTCTAACACCCCCTTAATACCTACATTACAAAATTTCACAAATTACATAACAGAAAATGTTACAACAATTTGTTTGGCATGGTCTTCATCAGCTTCGACACTCACTCCGATGCCTCCATATTGCTCTCTTTCTCTTACTCTTCTTCAAGCTTACCATTCAACTCATTTAAAGCATAAACACTTCAAACCATCATTCATGAACTTGCACAATAGATAATATTGACAAACTCGGCTCATCGGGGCTTCCATGAGAAAAGTTGTCAAGTAATGAATCATCCTATGGACATACCTCCATCTGTCAGAGATTTCGCTTTTCGCTATCCGTTAGTTTGTAGAAAGGCAATCTAGGTACTGAATGTCTTCAAAAATCAATTATAAGGTGACTTCCAATCATAAGAACAATTGTTCTTGAAACCGAGGTTGCCAGCTTATATCAAGAGACAAGAATCATTATTTTACTTACTTTTACATAAACACGTAAACATATAAAAAACTTTACTTTGACACACACCACACACGATGCAGATCTATCATCTTGGTTCTTTTACTTTTACAACACTCATATATATATATATATATATATATATATATATATATATATATATATATATATATATATATATATATATATATATATATATATGATCAGTAAGCAACAAAAGGCACGCAATCCGTTTATGGTGACTCATCCTTCTCTGAAATGTCAGCCAATGTACAACTCAGATCAATAAGGCCTTCACGTTCCTTGTTATCCTCCTCATTCTCTTCTACATCATTATCATACCCACATTGTTCATCAAAACCAGCTTCAATGTCATCACTACTTCTGCTTAAAGAGTCCTCTTCATTCCCCTCTTCGGTGGCATCTCTACCATATTTCTCAATTTCCCTTTTATCAGCTCCATCATTTTCATTGCATCGTTCACAGCAATTTCCTCCCCCCACAAGAAGAATGGAATGACACGATAATGAATTTTTTTTATCGTAGCACACTACTGCTCCTTGCGTGATTGCATCCATATTGAAAACAAATGTTCCAACAAACAAATTATTCATAGAAATAGTTCTTTTGTTTAATTTGTTGGAAGACAGATGTTTGTGGCTACAACTTTTTAATAGAAATGGTAGTGATTTCATATAGTTCACAGTTGCACTCTTCCACCATAACACACACACGAAAATCTGGTCCCACACAACATATTTCGTTCCTGGCAGCATTGGCTGAATGCGACGACTATCTCTCTCTTGCGCAGTGGTGACGGCTCTAGACAACAACACAACCTCACGGCTCACACATTAAAAGAAATTAATACTCAAACATACGCACAGAAATTCACTGTGTCTATAGAAATCTCCTCACTCCTGCACTAATTGAAAACCTTGCTCCACACGTATGTAAAATGAATCGGGTTTTAATAGCTATCACATCACGGGCACTCCCATGAGGGATTAAGCCAGCCAAGCTCTGATACAAATAAAAATTTTTAATAGAGAGGAACACACAAAATACTACACACATAAATGGTGTATTACACAAAATTACCGCAGGAGATATATCACACTTAAATAGGTGTTGTGAGATCAACTTATTCCACTCTTGGAGAGAGGGTTGAGAGGATATCTCAGCATCCTCCAACAAACCAAATCAATCCCTAAACTCTAATATGTAGAATTAATTGGGCATTATCTCTAACACTCTTAACGCCACTAACACTATTGCTTGAACACTCACCTGACCACATAAGGAAAAGGAAAGGAAGATGGCCACGGTACTAGTTCAATTTGGATCTTTCATAAATACACACACGGGATTGTTTTATATTAAAACCACATTTTTTTTTTTGTTTGTGGGTAGGGATGCAATTTTTTTGAAGAGTACATTTATATTATCGCAAATATCTTAATATGTATCTCCAAACCCACAAGACAAATTATGAAATCATTGAAGAGTTTTGGTTAATTCTATAGTATTTAGAAAAGAGAAACATAAATTAAAAGATTGTAGTTCTTGACGAATGTTTTGTCCCAAGAACATTGTCATTAGGTTGTGTTTATAGTGTTTGATGATGATGAGTGGGGAAATAGGTCATGTT
The DNA here is from genome assembly GCA_010110895.2 of Picea sitchensis. Lineage (NCBI taxonomy): Eukaryota > Viridiplantae > Streptophyta > Pinopsida > Pinales > Pinaceae > Picea > Picea sitchensis. The sequence goes on along the minus strand of SNQJ01S0063915.1, from coordinate 66,650 downwards.
AATAGATTGACACAGATACATTCAATGTGTTAGAGATTTACATTATATAACTCATTAATGCAACAAGCTATGTATTTTGGTAGATGGAAGTATGTCCTTAGGATGGATTTAGTAAATCGAGTCATTACAAATACAAATTGATGGTCTAAGGAAATATTATTTTCAATGAATCAAGTGTTAGCTCAAAATAATGGTTTTATGATGGTGCCTAGTCTACCAGAACCGAGGAAGTGGATAAATATGTTGATGAAGATTCAACAAGACAAAATAGTAAGACACGTTTTCATTAAGTGTGTTGGAGATATTAACTCCTACTACTTCTATTATTGCTTAATATTTGATATTCATCATCATAGGATGTAATAGTTATTGTAATCTCTAAGTGATATGTTTGGTTAGGAGTTTGTTAGATCTAGACCATATTTATGTGTGTGGTTAAGAGCTATTATTTCATTAAATGGATTGTGTATGGGTAAGATTATTATCTTACCAAGATTATGTATTTATATGTGTCTAGTGTTTGTGTGAAAGTATGACTACTCTCCCAATTTCTAAAGTTTAGATCTTTCATTTGATATTTGTATAAATATGAGGATCATGTAAAATCTCTCATTTGATATTTGTATAAATATGAGGATTGGGTAACATTTACAAAATTATATAAAGATGAAAATCATGTAAATTTTATAAAGTTATATAAAAGGTTAATAACATTTGTTTGTAATGTGGATTATTATTTATTAGTCTTTAACATGCGAGGAGTATAGTAATAAATTGTGGTCAAATTGAATTGAACGGATTAGTTTTTGGAAAAAAATTGTAAGGATGGTTATAGTTTTAAATTTTTGAAGTATTAAAATAATTTAGAAAAAAATAATAAGTTAAAATTTTGATAATAAGGAATTTTAAACTTTTGATTATGTGAAAAGGTTGATGTGCTAATAAATCTTAATTAAAGGGTGGTGTATTAAAAAATTAATAAAAATAAATAAAAATAAAATGTATTTTTTTTTTTTTTTTTTTTTTTTTTTTTTAAATAATAAAATAAAAAATGATTTATAGATATGCATTAATATATATTCTCCACGTCATGGGCATGTTGAGAGATTGAATTAAATATGTTTCAAGCGTATATGTTATCATTCGCATGAATTAATCTCAAGTTGGATGGAACTAACTATACTCTCCATATAGGTACATTGGTTTAGATATTGGAATTAATAATTCATATTTATAACAATGTTGATATGCCAACCAATAATCCAAATAAAATGTGATATCCTCGAGTACCTAATGCCAAAGTGGATATTGAATGTCTGAAAACATTATAATCAACTCATCAATTAGAGGCATCATGGTCTCGATTTCTAATTACACAAGTTTTGATGGCTATTAAATTTTGTAATGTGGATTTGTACAAATATGAATATGTTACAATAGAAAGTCAGACCTTAAACGAATGGATATTGAAATCTGAAACGATATACGACCATTGTTTTAGGCGTATTTTTGTTGCAGTGCAATCATAAATGATTGAGGTGTTGGACATACATTTTGGATGAAAAGAACTAAGTTTTGGAGCTGTGCCCTTAGGAAGGAAAGAAGGTAAGAACACGACAGAGCATCACAAAGGTGCATTTTACCTTATAAAGTCTAGCGATAGTTTAACAAAAGAAATAAGAAATGCTTGATTCAATGCAAGAAGGGGAAAGAAGTAGATTGTTTACAAGGTAGCAAAGCCAGAATGTGGTATTAGGTTTTTTTGGATAAGTTGTTATTAGGGTGTTTATCTCTATTTATATATGTATAAATATAAAGATTAGAGAGAGAGATGATGTTGGCTTAGTGAAGGAGGACGGGGACTAGGTTGTTGATGATTGATAGAGAGTGAGAAATTCTGAGAGATAGACCATATTCTGTAGAGAGGCTAGGCAAGTTTGGGTAATTACAATATGTTGTATCTTTTATAAGCATATTAATGTACATGAGAGACTAAGGATGGATTATTGCAAAAGAAATACCCAATATAGGAATCCCGAGTCATTGTGAAAATATCCCAAAGGATTGGATGAACTACATTAAAATCTTGTGTATAATGTGTTTGTTGATGTGATTATCCATGGATTTTATGTTTATGCATGATTAGTGTGTGTGTGTGTGTGTGTGTATGTGTGTGTATATATATATATATTTATATGAACATATAATTGATGTGGAAAAATAATGAATGATTTAGTGGGTTGGTTACATCGTGATTTATGTTATATTGTTTCTTCACACCATGGTTAGGATATTGAATGGATCTTAGATGGAGTTAATGTTGCACCATTGTAATAATGAAAATAATGAATTGTTAGTTAATGGAAATTAGATTACATGGGGTTATTGACTATATAAAATGATGATTAAAGGATAATGTGCATAGGGTGAATAAGTATTAACAATTATGTTGATGGAATCCACATCCCTCATCCTTGTGAAACCCTGGTTCCTACGACCACGATGAATGCCAGGTGGGACTGCTTGCATGCAGTGATCTTAGAAAGGGACAATATCTAAAAAAATATTTAGGATGAATAGCAGACCCTAAGGTCTTATAACTGCACATAATAAATGGTTATGTTGCTAGACCCAAAATCTGTAATTGAAGAAATGTTTTGAAGGCCGACTAAGAAATAAATCGACGAATGGCTAGGAAAGGGAAGGAGAGGGTACCAGGAGAGAATAGAAACCCTCGAATCAACAACAAACAATAGTTGCAAAGGTATGTGTACACACCTGAGATATACATGATATTTTCTTTGGTGAATTTCTGTATATTTTAGTTGAGAGGTTAAAAAGGTTAGTGGAGAATATAGGAAGATACCGAAGTGTATCTTTAAGGAACTCGACCCCTGAGTTTGTAATACAATTGAATTATGTAACTTGGTGAAAAGAATGTTTACCGTGTCTAGCTTCTATGGGGAAAAAAAAAACGTTGAAATAAAATAAACATAATACAAAATTTCAAACGAACCTATTAATCAGTTTACCGAACCAGAAGCAAGAAGTTACACATGGGGTTGAAATTCAGGAGAGTATATTCGCACGAAGATATTGGGAATTCAGGAGGAAGTATGTTCGCACGAATAAAGATGTTCATACGAATCTATATACACCACAAATTTGGGCGAACATATATTGAATATATATTTTATACACCACAAGTTCGGGCGAACATGAATTCGATCGAACATTCCATGTGTACGAATTGAATATATAATGTATACACTACAAGTTCGAGTGAATATGAATTTCATCGTACAATCCATGTGGATGACAAACAAAAATTAAAATCTCCTTCACTCTGAATCAAACTTTCTTTCACTTTGTATGAGCTTAACCAAGTTGAATGCAAGTGGATGATAATCAAAACTTCAATTCCAATGCTTCTAGTTAGCAATTCCACAATTGGATTGATTGCAATAAGCAATGGCACTTTGAAGGCCCTCATTGTATTAACTCAGAGAATAATCCACAAAGGGCGCTCAAATTTCAACGAAAATGTTTAATTTTCTCAAGCGATTCATGCCAAATTGCTAATACGTTGTTATGGATGTTCCAAATATGAAAACATTGCTCGAAGGTTCTTCAAAATTTGAAAATTTTCCTTGTAGGTGTTGAAAATTGGCCTACCTAGGGCTTTAAAATGCTTTGCAAGGTGATAATGCATTTGCATTGGTTAATTGAGTGGGAGGAGATAAACAAGGGAATACAACAAACGCGGGCTTGGAGTTTGTTCAGCTGGGGCGAAAAGGACAAAACAATACCGAATAAACCAGGATTGAAGTTTGAAAGGGAGGACACAACTTTTCGAGTGGAGTCTTCATTTTAGAATGAAAAAATATTTAAATTTGTTGTTTAACCTCTTATTTCAATTTTCTGGGATTCAAAGAGTCCTTATACTTTCACATTGAAATTTTAGTAAAGTGATGTTCATAGCGGTATTTTCTCGAACTTCATACAAGCCAAAGAGATCTATTTATTGAAATTGAAACAAAACTGGGTAGGATGCATGGGTACATTTATTTAGGTAGTGATCCATAATCTCTACATACACAAACACAACGACTCTCATTTCCATCTAGAGTCAGGCCTAATTTCAAATTATTTTTCTGTGACTTCACGTTTCACTGAAAATCATAAATGTAAAAATATTTGTATATTGTGTAAATTTCACTATCATAAATTTTATGCTGAGTAGATCCAATCTCAATGCTCCAGCTAGTGGGAGACTTGGAAATCACACTCATAGAGAAAAGTTGAACGCTGAAGCGAAGAAGACCGAGGTTGGAGTGTTGAAATTTTGTAATTTGGGTATTCATTTATTCCCTCAACTAACATTGTCCATGTGTCATCAACCTCACTACTCTGCTCTTACCTAGTTCCTTGATGGTTGAAGCCATGATTTATAGTTATTAACCTAGGCCGTATATACTTATAAACCTCTATCGTGTAAGTAACTACAATATATTTTGATTGGAAATCTACACAGTTAAACATCAATTTAACTTTTTTGATATTTTGATGTCTGTCAATAATGACGTGTGAATTTCTTATCCACGGGTTCAAATTCCAAACCTGACTAGAGTTCATAGAGTTCATAACTTATATAAGTAATATGACGTGTGTGGTGACCGCTTAACCTGTATTAATTCTAATTTAATGGAGGGCTTCAATAGGACGTCACTTAAATAAAACATTGTTCTAAAATAATTATATAAACTCACCAATAAAAAAATATCTAAATTTCCTAAATCATATCTAAATTTAATGAGTCATGTTATATAGAAATATTCATAAAATCATGTTGTTTAAAATATTTAAATTCATTCTACACTTTTATAAAGTACTTGAATGGAATTAATTATTTTTCCAAGTCAAACAAAGTACATGTAATCGATACTAAAGTTAATACTAAATCTATAACGGATGCTTAAATATGGTAAAAGCTAGATACTAAATTTGTAACATGTGTTTAAGAATGACAAAATATGGTAAACGCTAAAACCCATATTATATGCTGGGAAAGTATTGAAGACTTTTTCCAAATATCCATCTTTGTAGTGTGTATGATATGTTAAATATAGTATATAAATTTAAATTAAATGCCTAAAATTTCTAAAAAGCTGTATTGAGTAAGTATCCTATGCTGGAAAGGATTGATGAAATTTTTTAAATATAAATCTGCACAATTTATCCTTCTCATTTGATAATTCTTTGATATGGCAGGCATTTAATTATTTTTTTTCTACTGATATAGCGATTGGAGGTTTAGTGGCAAAACCGATCTGCCACAATTAAGGTGCAGCCAAACTCATCCTTCTCACCCCTTACGAGGTTTTCAACAAAGTTGATCAGTGTTCAGACGGTTAGTCTCGACCTTGTCACTCCTTATAACTGTTGGCTCAATAAGCATTCTGCTGAGTTAAAGGTTCTGGTATTTAACAAATTTTTTTGTATACGTCTAATAATTTTTTATTTTATTTTTTTAATAATTTTTTATTGTGAGTGTATTTCTCTTGAATGGTGATCGGAGTGAAGATTTAGGAAAAAACTGATGTATCATATTATGGCATTTCAACATTCAATTCAATTAGAGGTGCGGCCAAACTCCGCGTGGTTACAAAACCTTTTGGTCAATACTCGTTAAATAAGTTATTTTGGAAGGTATAAATGTGTTTTTTGAATTTTTATTCTATAATTTTTTTATGTTTTGAAATATACAAAGATAAACCTTTCAATCTATTTAATGTTTATTTTATTATCACTAGCAAAGTACTTCATTACTTACTCTGCCTTTCTACCTCTCGATTCATGACGACTCAGTAAAGGACAACTTGACAAGCGAATTGATCGATGTTAAATGTATGGCCTTTTAAATTTTGGCTAGGAGGAAGCTAAGGCCAAACATGCATTGTCTATAGAAGTTGTACTCATGTCACCGAATCAAGATCAAGGCAGTCCATCCATGGCGATCAATAAGCAGCGTGCTGCAGAGGCTTTAATGCTACAGTAGTTGGTATATATATTATCGGATTGTCTTGGTATTTATGTCACGATATATCCGAAAATGTATATACCATCTGCTGCAGCGTTAAAACTTATGCAACTTGCTTCTTATTGATCGTCATCCATCCATAGTAGTTTCTATTTAAGAGAGGTATAACCCTACCAAACCCAAAAAGTACTTGATTGACTTCTAACCATAGAGAGATGTAGCCAGATCATTAATCATTGCATGGGTATATACTTGGAAATAATGGAGAAAGAGTCAGTTGCAAGAGATAGTTACTTAGAAGAACTCGATTAGTCAAGAGTCAGTAGCGTAGTTAAACTCTACTTCACTTAATGTATATTCTAGTTTTTTGTGGTTTGATGTAACCTACTAAGTAGAGTAGTTTCCTATATAATTATGTAATGAGTCCTCATTCAATGATATAGAATGTGAGTGTAGCCTCACCTGTGTTTGTTTCTCATAATTCTAAGTTGGTATCAAAGCTGCGGAAGTCAGGAGCCGCAAAAGGGAGGTGCGTCAATTTCTAGAAGTCTGCAGGTCCCTCCTTTGGAAGGGTGCGACAACATACTACTCAAACTTTACACACGTTTGTAAACCTAAAGGGAGGTGCGTCAATTTCTAGAAGTCTGCAGGTCCCTCCTTTGGAAGGGTGCGACGACATACTACTCAAACTTTACACACGTTTGTAAACCTAAAATTTCCGCACTCCAACTGTGTATTACAATGCATAAATCCTTAAAGATTGCCACACTCCATGTGCATAGTGAGGTGCGGACTCACCGCACTCTAATAGTAGCGTGAGGTGCGGACTCGCCACACTCTAATAGTAGCATGAGGTGAGGAAACGGGTGAGATTTCTGCACTCCAAGTGCATAGTGAGGTGTGGACTCGCCGCACTCTAATAGAAGCGTGAGGTGCGGAAATCATGAGTTTTCATGAAGTATAAGTTTTACTTTTTTTACTGCATGGTATTTTTGTTGCATAAGCTTTGAGCATGAGGTTAAAGGGTGAGGTTATATTGCTACCACGATTTAAATTGGTGAGTTAAATTTTTTCACTTTATAAATCGTGGAGGGGTTATTACAGGATGGCCTATGATTTAAAGTGGATGTGAAGTATAAACGTTTTATTAAGTGAATATTTTGTGAGGAATAAACTTTTTATTAAGTAAATATTTTTTGAGAAATAAAATTTATAAAGTGGATATTAAAGTTTATTAAGGTGGATATAAGTGTGTATTAAAAAAAAAAGTATTTTTTTAAGAAATTTATATTTTTTTTATGCATGGAGTGGTGTTAAGGTTTCTTTTTGAAGGATTTATTATATTTCTTTTAATAAAGCTAAGAGACGAGATAGAGACAGATCGATGGATCCAAAGGCAGAGTGACGGACTAAAACTTGACGAAAGTTTGATATTCTTGGTGATTGACCACCTTCAATATTGAAGTGTGTTTGGTGATACAAGGATCTATTGTATGATGAAACGAGCAGACACTTGCATAGATGGTGAATCCTTTGCGAAGACCTACTTCAATGAAGCCAATAAGTTAGATGGCTCGAATTTCATTAACTGGAAATTCAAGATGCAGACGCTAATGGAAGGCTATGGTGTCTGGAACATTGCAAAGGGAACTGAAGTGAAACCAGATGCAGTTGTCAGTGCGACAGCAACACAGATCCAAGACTGGGATAAGCGCGAAAACAAGGAAAATGTATTGTTTCACGTGTTTGTCAAAGATAGCATAATTCCACATATTAGAGAATCTAACACTTCTGTTGAAACCTGGACAGTGCTTAAAGCATTCTATGAAACTAGCAACAAAAATCGCATTTTGTTCCTGAAAACTAAATTTCTAGGCATTAAGATGGATGGAAATGAATCTGTTAGTTCATTTTCGGGTCATATTAAAGAGGTGAAAGACAAGCTAGGAAATATAGGGGAAACTATTTCCAACACTGATTTGGTCATTATTACCTTAAATGTTATGCTAGAAGATTATCAGATGTTCATAACAGGTCTAGCAGCAAGGGAGAAACCTCCTACATTTGATGAACTGACAGGTATTTTTCCGCAAAAAAGAAGAGATACACGGGAATCTGAAGCCTCAGAATAAAGATTTGGCACTGTGTTCAAAAAACAGATCTGCGAGAGGGATATCAGGAGAAAGAGTCATAGGAGGAAGTTCATGGCAGAGAGGCAGTTCATCGCAGAGAAGACAATCTCCAAGGCCCAATCAAGGTATGCAATTTGACAGGAATGAGTCAAAGAGTTTCTTTTATTCTGTTCAACCTCGACATATTGTTAAAGACTGTCATAAGAAGAAGAGTGATGAGGTCAGAAATAAACCTAGAACACATTGAGGTCATTATGTAGAAAAATCTTCAAATCATGATCTCAGATTGTTTATTGCTAGTGATGATATTAATGAACCCCTGAATTTTGATTCAAGGGATCTTAGGCTGTTTGTGTCTAACGTTGCTTTATCTGCTAAATCAAATGATTTTGATGGCTGGTTTGTGGATTCTGGAGCATCAGTACATATGACATGTAATAAGAGGTGGTACACTAATTCTAAAGAAACATAGAATGGAGCCAACATATATCTCGGAGATGACCTCACTCATCAGATCAAGGGATATGGAGACATTCCTGTGACATTGTTGAATGGTACTATTCATCACATTCATAATGTTGTTTATATGCCAGGGATAAAGAAAAAATTGATCTCTGTGTCCACCATTACAGATCAGAACTTGAAGGTTGAAGTCTTCAAGAATTATTGCAAAGTGAAGGATCTACTAGACCGATTCAAAACTGTTGCAACAAGAGTCAAAGAAGGAGGCCTATACAAACTTGATGTTACTATCAAAGAACATCATGCATTGACTTTTGCAACTATGCCAACATAGATTCTTTGGCATCAAAGGTATGGCCACATCAATCATCCTGATTTATTGTTATTACAAAAAAAAGAATACGGTTGAAGGACTTACCATGTTAAAGAATGAGAATGTTACTTGTGATGGATGTGAATTAGGAAAGATGCACATGGATTAATTCCCATCTAATCCTGATAAGAAAAAGAGAGATGTGTTAGATCTTCTGCATATTGATGTTTGCAAGCCTATGCAAACTAGGTCTTTAGGAGGTGCATTTTACTTTCTGTTATTTATTGATGATTGTACGAGACACACATGGGTTTACTTCCTTAGAATAAAAATTGATGTTTTCGAGTACTTTAAGGAATTTAGAACCATGGTGGAAAAGTAGATAGGAAAATCCATCAAAATCCTCCGTTCAGATCAAGGGGGAGAGTATAAATCAGGGGACTTCAACAAATATTGCAAAGATCATGGAATAGTACAGTAGTTTACAATACCTCACACTCCACAGTAGAACGGAGTCACTGAAAGGAAAAATAAAACTCTGGTAGAGTGTGCACGCAGTATGATGAAATGTAAGAATCTCTCAAATGCATTTTGGGTTGAAGCCATAAATATTGTAATTTATTTAAAGAATAGAAGTCCAACAAGGTGTCTTGATAATGTTACTCTTTTCAAAGCCTTGTATGGTTCCAAACCTGCAGTTCATAATTTGAAAGTATTTGGGTGTAAGGATTTTGCTCATATTCCAAAGGAGAATAGGAAGAAATTGGATGCTAAATCCATTAAATGTATTTTCATAGGGTATTGTTCTAGATTCAAAGCATACAAACTGTTTGATCCTTCTACTGACAAAGTATTTGCAAGTAGAGATGTACTTTTCCATGAGCAGGAAGTAGGAAATCATGACGACAATAGTCATGAGGAATGGCATAGACTTCTTGATGAAGGAGTTAAAGAAGAGAAACAACAACCATCGCAACAACAACAACCACCATAGGAGCATCCGCAATCGCAGCGACATCAAAAGTAGCAACAAAAAGGACTCAGTGATATTGATGCTTCAAGCAGTCATAGTTCACCTAGAGGCGAAGACATATCTTCACAAAGTGGGGAGGAAGATAGTCAATTGAAAAGATCTTCACGATAGGTTCGACTCCCTGAGAGGTATAGAGACTATTCCCTAATTAGTAGCATTTCAAATGTCATAGAACCCATGAGTTTTGATGAAGCAAATTAACATGATGAATGGCGAAATGCAATGGAAGAAGAATATGAATCTATAATGAAAAACAATACCTGGGAATTGAATGAATTGCCTAAACATAAGAATCCCATTGGATGCAAATGGATATACAAACCCAATTTTAAATCAGATGGTAGTATAGATAAATATAAGGCTAGACTGGTGGCAAAGGCGTATTTACAAATAGAAGGTATTGATTATGCTGAAACATTTGCACCAGTGGCTAAATTGAATACTATCATATGGTTAATTGCTTTAGCTACAAAGTATCATTGGAAGCTGCACCAATTAGATGTTAAATCTTCATTTTTGAATGGTGAGTTAAAGGAGGAGGTTTACCTTACTCAACCTGAAGGGTTTGTGGAACGAGGGAAAGAACACTTAGTTTGTAAGTTAAAGAAAGCATTGTATGGACTAAAACATGCACCTAGGTCATGGTATGAGAAGATAGACTCCTTCTTTCTCCAACAAGGTTTTATGAGGAGAAAAAGTGATCCAAATCTGTATACCAAATTTGATGAGCAAGGTTATATAGTATTGATTTCCTTATATGTTGATGATTTAATAATTACAGGAAATGCAGGGAAATTAATTGATGAAATCAAGGAGCAGTTGTCACAAGTTTTTGAAATGAAAGATCTTGGTGAGTTACACTATTGCCTAGGTCTTGAAGTTTGGAGAAATACAGGCCAAAGTTTTGTTTGTCAGAGTAAGCATGCCAGAGAATTAATTAAGAGATTTAAAATGGATCAGTGTAAATCTTCTATCGTTCCCATGCAACAGAATGCAAAAATTTCTTGTGATGATGGTTCGAAGGAAGTGAATGGCACTATGTATAGACAGATGGTGGGTAGTTTGAATTATGTCACCACAACCAGACCTGATATTCCATACTCTATGAGTGTGTTAAGTCAGTTTATGGCGAAACCTCTATAAAGCCATTGGAACACTTGCTTATGGTATTTAATATATTGATGCATCTATGTTGAGTTGACATGTTACTCAGATTCTGTTTGGGTTGGCAATCCGGATGATCGAAGATCAACCACTGGATATGAGTTTGGCATTGGATCCGGGGTTGTTTCATGGAGCAGTAAAAAGAAGCCTACTATATCTTTGTCTTCTACTGAAGCAGAATATAAAGCCTTGTGTGCAACAACTTTTGAAGCTTTTTGGTTGAGAAGACTTCTTCAAGATGTTGGAAAAGAACAAAAGGAACCTACAATGATCAAATGTGATAATCAAAGTTCAATAAATGTTGCGAAGAATCTGATTTTTCATGCAAGGACAAAACATGTTTATGCTCAGTTTAATTTTGTTAGAGAAAAGTTGCAGTCAAATGAAATAGCTCTTATGTATTGTACGACTACTGAAAATGTTACTGATATTTTCACTAAGCCTCTTGGAAAGATTAAGTTTCAACTGTTTAGGGAGATGTTAGGTGTAGAAGTCAATCCATTCTCCATTAAGGGGGAGATTTGGGAATAATTGAACAAGAGTCAGTTGCAAGAGATAGTTACGTAGAAGAACTCTATTAGTCAAGAGTCAGTAATGTAGTCGAACTCTAGTTCACTTAATGTAGATTCTAGTTTTCTTTGGTTTGATGTAACCAACTAAGTAGAGTAGTTTCCTATATAATGATGTAATCAGTCGTCATTCAATGATATAGAATGTGAACGTAGCCTCACCTGTTTTTGTTTCTCATAATTCTAAGTTATATTAATGCACGAGTTTTATTTTATGATTGCACTAGGATTTTTGTTTTTCAATAATAATGGGAAATTATTTTTATTATAATTTAGATGAAGGTTTAAAAATATGTAGTGGAATTTTAATTTTTTATTTTAGTGGGATTTTTGTTT